>JARQZK010003275.1:0-19732 GCA_030704885.1 Cynegetis impunctata | reverse complement strand
AACTTTGAACAGAGATAATATTGTCCTCAATCGAAACACAATGACGACCACTGGAAAATACGAAATCCAAAAAAACACAAATTACTAATACGAAAACTCAAAAATGAAATGAACGTAAATACCATTACCAAACAATGTAAAACAAACCGATAATGGCAGATAGAAGTAGTACCGATATTAGCCGTTCCGGCGCTACGAATCTTAATTTCAGACGCCAATTGTGGTTGATAATTAAGAACTAAAAATATTAACTCGTTTCATTCTGTGCGTTTAGATTATATTCCAATATTAATTTGCTCGCGAATTATGATGGAATGCAGACAAAGATCGGAAAAAGGTATTCGTCCCCATTCTACTCTGTGATGACCAAAACCGTTAGATAGCTTTTATGAGAGCCATGCATCAATACGAAAGAAGGAAATTTACGGCATGCTATGTCTATGTTATATGATGGTTTATTATATGTCTAGGATAGACGAACTCATTATCCACACGACCAATCGAAACAAATCAAACTTTTTTTTTATTCTGTTAACAATTAGAAGGAAATACAAATAATTGTAATTGATAGATGGTATTCTCACCAGAGTAGGTACGGAGGGTGGTACAGTGAGGCAGTACCCCCCTGGAGGATTAAAAAAATTCGAAATAGTGCAAGAGAAACAAAAATATACAGCAATAAAATAATATTTAAACGCCCAAAATATATTCAGAAATATGAAATAATAATTATAAAGCCGCTGCTGCCCGCCGCGCCGTTGATTTTTATTTTGAAGTAACTTGGGTCTTGGACTGCACTAGGAACGGCAAGGGGTAACACTTTGCGCCTCGTGCCCGATTCTAAATGCCCGATGCTTTTTCGAATTCGAACTAATATTAGGTTTACTGCATTACTATGTATATTATCTAGTCTTCTAGTTAAATTGGCTGATAAACGGAATATTTTTTATTTATTTTTAGATACATATAATATTCTACAGGAAAAATATGTTTGTGTTATGTTTTTGTAGATAAAATTTTTTAAGTTGTTTTGTGTATATATATTTTCTACTGGGAAATAATTTTGTTGGTATGATCCTTTTTTTGAATATAAATTAAATCAAGAGTATATTATTCCTGCGTTTAATTTTTTAAGTTTACCAAGTATAAGACTTAATATGGGTTAGTAATTAACTAACGTTAAAGAAAGAAAGCTCTTACGAGATTGAAAAAATTATTTCTTGGCAAAAGGATACGTAAAAAAATAGAACCCTGATAAATTTTGCCTGCTTCATTTTATTTACCCGTCAGAAATTGTAGCCCAGGTGATTTTTTGACACAAACCCTTCTAAGCCCCTGTATATACCTAGATGTACCTATATTAAATCACGACAGTGGCGGGTTAATAAAGTTCTGTGGGGAAGAATGGTCTTTAAAGATGTAATTATGTGAGGTCTGGGGAAAAAAAGTTTAAAAAAATCCTTCTGAAATAGACTTTCTAACCCTTTCTGAAACTTAGAACTAATAACATACAAGTAGGTGTGAAACTGTTTTTTTTTCCTTTGTGTTATATCATGTTACTCACGAAACAAAACTGAACGTGAATGTACATCGAAACCTTTATTTTTAATATAATTTTCAATATTGAAATAAAGATTTGTAATTTTTACTGTCAGTAGGGGGTGGGCGGTCGCCACCTCGCCGCCCTCTAATCCGCCACTGAATCATCTCTAAATACCAATGTACACGTACATCAAAAACAAAAATGTATTAAGTACATTTCACTTCAATAACAACAAATTTGTATATAGCAAATTAGGTAGAAAGGGTAAATTCAGTGATGTAAGTATACATGTAATTAGTTAGGGAGGCAATTCCATACTAAACTGCTAGTTAGGGTTACGTAATTTTGAAGAGATTAAGAAGGCTTGTAGTATGGTCAATCTAGCTGTTATATATATATATGAAGCATACATGTTTATATTTATTAATCTACAGCGATTCTAGATTTTCTAATATGTTTTAATTTCCTGTCAAATCGAGATATAAGAATATCCTTCAAAACTCAGAATACAATAAGTAGGAGACACACGAATTGCGGTCAAAATTTGAAGCAGGTAGAAGGGTACTTAGGTGGTTGTTTTCGACGACTGAATTGCGGTCAAGCCCTACGTCCCGGAGGGTCTTGGATGGTTAATCTTTTTATCTTAAATCTCTATACATATCATGGTATTAGGCGGTTAACCAGAAATATGGTAATAATTGGACTAACGATGTTCTTGACAAAAATTCAAAGAAAAGGAAAATGATAATCTGTCTCAAAGGGAAGGGGTGACGTATAAATTTAAGGTAATCACCAAAACATTTTAGTTTATCTCTTAAATTTATAGAGAATGGAATTCCAACATATGTTGAGCGAACGTGGCAATTCCTTGCTAATTTTCGAAAATCAAATGTTTCGGAAGTATCGAGATTTAAAGAAATCTGGTGAAGTGGTGTGGTGTTGTACCAACAAAACGTGTAGTGCAAAAGTGTATACTTTGAACTCTATATTTTCAAAAAGAATGTGGAGAACATAAACACAGTTTAACCGAAAATATTCTTGTGAGACAAGACAAAGAATCAACAATTCGGTAAAAAGGAAGGCTCAGGAAGGTTTATTACATATTATGATGTATACTGATGAAATAATTATTGTTTTGAGCTATTATTAGGTGGCGCTAAATACAAAATCTTGGTTTAAGTTCAGAATATAAGAACATAGATTCCGAAATAGGACAATGGCTAAAACACTTCTTTGGATTAACTTTCCTTTCACCAGAGGAAGTGGGACATTGTTTTGTAGAAGATTTTATGTCAAATAAACCTACTGGAGACGACAGAATTGACAAATTTGTCGATTATTTAGTGGAAACTTACATCGATGAAGATTCACCAGTCATTTGGGCGGAATGTACCAGAAGCATTTATCGGACAACAAACGCTTGCGAATCTTTTCTTTCAAAATTTAGCAGAACCTACAGCTCTCCGCACCCCAACATTAATCTTTTTATAGAAACGTTAAAAAGCATTCAAACAGATACTTACATTAAAATACATTCTGTTATTGATAATAAAACGAGATTTATGCAAAAAAATGTATTAGATAAACAAGAGTTTATTAACAACAAAATATGTCAGTACAATAAAAAAGATAATAGTAGGTATAATTTTGTAAAATGTGTTAGTTATAAGTTTAGTGAAGTAGTTTTATGATGTATATGCATGTAGATGTACGTCTGTAGTATTGCATAATTTCTATATGTTTTGTATGTTATATATATCTTTATAAAAATTAGAATTTACATTTTTACTTTCAATTTACCCTCTTGTCCCTAAATAAGTTTCTGACCGCAGGCAGTTCGGTTGGAGATTAGGACTCCTCATGTAGGCACAAAAATTTTAACCGCAATTCAGTCACTCTCGCAAAATCGACCGCAATTCGTGTGCACCGAATAAGTAAACATATTAGAAATTCAAAAGATAATACTACACCCCATAATAAGTCTGGTATCTATAAATAAACTTGAGGTTCATTTCCTATGTTAAATGTTGACCAAACCGGCCGAAACTTTGAAGTTAAAATATTTGAACATAAAAGAAGTTACGATAAGGAAAAAAAGATTCGACATAATAATCATACCTTTTAGAATATAATCATAGTTTCGATAACGATTTCGAAATATGACATACAGGTAAGAAAGGCTATAAACTTAATTCATTAGAAGTCCTTGAAATCAATAGTAGGAAAAGTTCCAGTAATTTAATAAATGATCAATTAGATATGAATATTTCTCCTTTGTTAAATTGGGTGATGGTATATTCGGTCCGAGCAGGTAGCAGAGTAAATTATAAATTTTATCCCCATTTATCGGTACGTACATTCCCTCCCAACCAGAGTTTTACGATACCGAGGTTCTTAATCTCTTCGTAGAAAGAAGTAATTAGGAAGTATGGGCTTCTCCGAAAATAGTAAATGAATAATATAAATACCTGTAATGGCTTTAAATATTTACCATTTAGTTCCGTATTTTTCTCACTCTACATATTAGTCGATTCAAGTATTCTCTGCAGGCTGCAACATGTATCCCAAAATTATTTTGAGTGAGATAGGAAAGCACATAGTAGTTATAAAAAACTATAATTAGAGTTTTCAAAAAAAATCAAAAAATTGTGAAAAGCAGTGGACGTGTATAAATAAAAATTGTAGATCTTATTTACTTAGTATGGGTGAAGTGGAAAATGTAACTGTTACAAAGCATGTAAAGGAGCATTGCCATAACGCAAATGTAGAACAGCTAGACCGCCAAATTGTAAGCACTTCTTGCAAAAGAAAGGCTATTAATGATTTATCGGAGAAGCCTGCGAAAATTATACGCCGGGGGCTTCATGACAATCTGCCTTCAAAGATCAAAACGTCAGACGTTGCGTTAATAAGAAAGAATTTTGGATTGATTGGGCCGATACTTGGTGTAAATTAATAAACATATTAAAACAATGGTTAAAAATAACAATTTACACATTTATTATGAGAAATAACGCATGACGCACGTTTCGGTGGAACTTCACCTTCTTCAGATGCTAATGGCAAACTAACTATGATTCTCTGTTATATCGAAAACAAGAAATGACAAATTATGTAGAAGGGGTAAATACAAAGATGGTTACAAATAATTATTAGAAAAGGAAAAACCAATTCTGAACTGCTAGTCAGGTAGTTCGGTAATTTTGAAAAGATTAAGAAGGGGGCTTGAAGTATGATCGATTTGGCTATTCAATAGGGGACCGGAATGCTTGTATTTATTTACCTGTAATGATTCTAAAAAATTAAGTTTAATTCCCTTACTATCAGTATTTAATATTTTAAAATCGAAATTGAATGTGTGATTTTCTTGGATTAAATGGTTTGCATAATGTGAATCCGACTTCTGATTAACAAAGCTACGTTTGTGTTCTGAAATTCTAGTTTGAAAACTTCTGAAAGTTCTACCAATGTAAAAGTTATCACAATCGCCACAATTAATTTTATAAACTCCTGATTTATTATCTTTATGAACTTTGGATTTATTATTTTTTATATGATTTCCGAAATTATTACCGGTACGATAAGCAATGTTAATGTTGTGCTTAGATAAGAGAGATTTGAGTTTTTTACTTGAATTTCCGATGAAAGTGAGGCTGTTGTATTTGATATTATATTTAATAAGGGGGTACACCTGGTTAATCGCATTTTTGAAAAACTTTTTATATCATAGAAAGAATTTGTACAATGCTCCTCGAAATCTGCTTCCACAATTTGCTAACTAGTGTTGAACAAACTGCAAACATTTTGACGAAGATCAATATTGAAACATGCAGAGGTGAAAACTTTTTACTTTTTAATGATGCAGCTGATGAAATCGCTGTATTTTCTTGTAAATCAAATATTGAATATATCGGAAAAGTCAGACGAATATATTTAGATGGCATATTTAACTGCTGCCCACAATTTTTTTGTCAGTTTTTTACGATTCACGGGTATTATAACGGCCACTATATTCCTCTAATTTTGTCCCTATTGCCCAACAAACGTAGTGAAACGTAGTGAAACGTAGCAAAAATTATTTAATATTGTAATAGAAATCTGCATCAAAAATAGTGTTCGATTAGACATTTCTGAAATTGTAATCGATTTTGAAAAAGGTATCCATAAAGCTGTCGAACAAGTTTGGCCATTAACTCAAATAATCGGATGTCGATTTCATCTTTTGCAGTCATGGTATAAAAAAATTCAGCAAATTTGTTTAATATCTGCCTACAAAGATGAAGGTTTCGATACCGGGCGATGGCTAAAAATATCTTTTGCCCTTACTCTCTTAAACCCTGAAGAAATGATTGTTTTGTATTCGATCTGCTCTCAATAGCACCAGACAATGAAAAGATTCAAATGTACTCCGATTATCTGATAGATAATTACATATCTTTGGGCTAAAAACTCAGCAGAACTTACACGCACTACGAATACATGCGAATCTTTTCATAGTCTCATCAAACATTGTTGTTTTTATTAATAAACTTAAATAGTTTCAAATCGAATCCTATGTTAAGTTACAAAGTGTATATTTGAATGCTAAAATCACCAATAGTAAAGTTAAAAACCGTCAAAATTTATAAGAAAAATGATTGAATCATATGCGAAAAACGAAATAAGTCGTTTGCATTTTATTAAATATGTTTCACTTCACTGTGGCGTTTAAGCGTAAAGGTCCTATACAAATATATAGTTTTGCATATGTTACACTTTTATAGGTATATTTTATTCAATAAAACAAAAATTATTTAATACTACCGTTTTATTTCATTAGTCCCCTCCTAAAATATTTTGCCGGGACCGAATTTACCTATGCACTTTCACTGAAAACCAAAATTTCGGACCGAATTTAACCGTTTTTTTTGACTCTTTTTTTCTTGGGAGGGAATTTGCCTATTCCCGTTAAATTTATTTTAGTGAAATATTGAATCTTTGTAACTGTTATGCTTACCCCTTCTATACTTTTATCTACCTGCCAATATATTACGTTTAGGTTAACCCTTCCTCATTTGTATTTTCCATTTCTATATTTGTAAGAAATTCTATTTGTAAAGTTAATTTGAATTACTGATCTGAAGAAACCACTGTGGCAAAACAATTGTTATGTTTAACAAAATATAGTGAAAATCAAAAACTCTAAATTTATTTACATTATAAATCTATTCTACGTTTTAAAAAATTCAAATCGAACTGATTAAATTATTTTTCTAAGACATTTAACATTTGATACACACTTATAATCTTCCGATTCAAATGAGCAAGCTTGATTACCTTTGATAAAACTCAAATCACATGAAATATTCCCATTTTAACTGAAAAAATACACTCAACCGATACAATAGGTATCGTCCCCATTCTACTCTGTGATGACCAAAACCGTTAGCTTTTATGAGAGCCATGCATCAATACGAAAGAAGGAATTTACGGTATGTTTATGTTATATTGATGGTTTATTATATGTCTAGGATAGACGAACTCATTATCCACACGACCAATGAACAAATCAAACTTTTTTTTTTGATGTAATTGTTGACAATTAGAAGGAACAAACAATTGTAATTGATGATGGTATCTACTCACCAGAGTAGGTACGGAGGGTGGTACAGTGGGGCAGTACCCCCTGGAGGATTAAAAAAATTCGAAATAGTGCAAGAGAAACAAAAATATACAGCAATAAAATAATATTTAAACGCCCAAAATATATTCAGAAATATGAAATAATAATTATAAAGCAGCTGCTGCCCGCCGCGCGGTTGATTTTTATTTTGAAGTAACTTGGGGCTTGGACTGCACTAGGAACGGCAAGGGGTAACACTTTGTGCCTCGTGCCCGATTCTAGATGCCCGATGCTTTTTCGAATTCGAACTAATATTAGGTTTACTGCATTACTATGTATATTATCTAGTCTTCTATTAAATTGGCTGATAAACGGAATATTTTTTTATTTATTTTTAGATACCTATAATATTCTAGAGGAAAAATATGTTTGTGTTATGTTTTTGTAGATAAAATTTGTTAATTTTTTAAGTTAGAGTATTATCTATTAGATATTTTGTGTATATATATTTTCTACTGGGAAATAATTTTGTTGGTATGATCCTTTTTTAAATATAAATTAGATGAAGAGTATATTATTCCTGCGTTTAATTTTTTAAGTTTACTAAGTATAAGACTTAATTTGGGTTAGTAATTAACTATATATTTTTTTATAAACCTATATAATTAACATTTAAATGTGTTACAAGTTTTTTAATAAGTCAATCAATTATAATACGACTGAAGTGATTTGAATAGACATAAGGAAAGAAATTTAGTATTCAGCTGCTTCTCGAAAAAATGGCTAATTATTCAAAGAGAAATTTGTGAAGCGGACACTTTCCCCAGTAGCGCTGATATATCTTACATATAAGTAACACGATAATAAAGTTATCTAACTCGAAAGGGAGTTTCCCTGTCGTATATTTTTCCATAGCCTGTATTAGATAATTCACTCGCCCTCCAAGTACATTATGCAAAAAATTTGCATAATGAAATATTATTCGCGCGAAATGCATCGCGTCGACATGCGATTCTAACGGCTTGAATCATATTTTGAAAAATCGCGCTTAGAACAAAATTAAAATTAGAATTAAAAGCAGAAAATAATTTATTTTACTAAAAAAAAATTTCGCGAAATGCATCGTGGCGAAGGAAAAAAGTTGAAACCAAGAAAAGAACACACATCAACTCAATCCACATACCACATTTCAACCCTTTGTCTCAAAAATATTCACGAAGTACATCGTGTACTGATAGCAAAGCAGATCGGGTTGCGATTTTTGAACGGAATAGTCCCCGCGTAGTGAAGTGCGATTGAGAGAAAGAGTTGAAACCAAAAAAGGATCTTAAATCAACATTAACTCAATGTACGTATCAAACTTCAACCCTCTCACTCAATCTGCAGAAGCTGTGGAGTTCGGCAATTTTTCAAAAACCACGAAAAATCAAGAAATATCTACGTATAAATGGCGGCGTTTCGAAAAATTCAACCAAACCTTGATTCATTCTTTCTGCAATTAAAACAGTCCCAAGTATCAAATTTCAGCTCATTTGACTAGATGGGAGCCGCTGGAGATGCCAATATGTATCGAGAAAAGAAAAAAAAAAATATATATATATATAGATATATATATATATATATATATCTATATATATATATTTATTTATATTTATTTATATATATATATATATTATATATTATATATATATATTATTATATATATCAATATATATATATATATATATATATATATAATATATATATATATATATATATATATATATTTATATAAATTTATATACAGGGTGACCCAGAGCTACGTAATCGGTCCATAACTTTTTTCTCATTGAAGATATCGATATGAAATTTTCAGAGCAAATATGGTCTGAGTAAGTCTATTTTTCAAAATTATTTTGAAGCAAATTGAACTTCCGGTTTTGCCGGAAGTGATATCAACTTTGTTATTTCAAATGGAATACCCTGTATATTTTTTTATTTTCGAATTTCTTATGAAATTTATAATAAAACTGTCGTAATATTCTTTATACCTAAAATGAACAGTTTTCGAGTTATTAATTTTTTTCGTAAAATTTTGACAGTTGCGTCTTCAACAAAAATAAGCTATAACTTCTTTGTTAGTAGGTCTATTGGTATGCGGTTTAGATTTTTGTAACCTTGAAACATTGTTTTATTTATTCCATGTCAAAATTTTCCATATTTCTAACTTATTACTTGATAAAATCTAGGGTGAAGTTGGCAAATTTCAAACGTTAATAACTTTCTTATTTCTAATGAAATGCTATGTATATTTTTACATTATTAAATTTGCTATTCAATTACCTTTCGATTTGTATAACGATTCCCTATACCTAAAGTTAATAATAACAAAGATATTTCACAATTTTGTAATAATTTATATATCAATACACTTCAGAAATCGATTAGCGAGTTATTTTTGACGTATTCATGGATACCAATTACGAAAATTGTTTAAAATTTAATTGTGTCACCTTTTCTGTTCATTAGGTTTGTAGCACCTGATGCTGATATCCGAAAAGATATTGAAAAAATAGTAATTCTAAGTCGTTAGTATTCAAAAATTATTGTTGTTTATAAACAACATATGTTTGTAGTAGACTGATGTCAAATTGCAATGTCAAGTTTGACATTATCATTTTGGACAGGGGGAGTACATTCGCATGATCCAACAGTTACTCCAAATTATACATTTCAATGTTATACAGAAAGAAATCAAAGCTTATTAATAACAGAATCACAAAACGTAGCTGAATCAGAATCAGAATATTTTTGATGATAAATTCTACTAGCTAGCAGAACATTTCGATCCGCTTCTCCAATACAGTAAACCATATTTATCATTTCTTGTCGCGTAAAATCCATTTTATTAACCGAAAAAATACTAGAAAAGGTGACACAATTTGATTTTAAATAATTTTTATTATTGGTATCCATGGATACGTCAAAATAACACGCTAGACGATTTCTCAGGTGTATTGATATATAAATTATTACAAAATTGTGAAATATCTTTGTTATTATTAACTTTAGGTATAGGGAATGGTTATACAAATCAAAAGATAATTGAATAGCAAATTTAAAAATGCAAAAATATACATAGCATTCCATTAGGAATAAGGAAGTTATTAACGTTTCAAATTTGCCAACTTCACCCTAGATTTTATCAAGTAATAAGTTAGAAATATAGACAATTCTGACGAGGAATGAATGAAACACTGTTTCAAGGTTACAAAAATCCAAACCGCATACCAATAGACCTACTAACAAAGAAGTTATAGCCTATTTTTGTTGAAGACGCAACTGTCAAAATGTTACGAAAAAAATTAATAACTCGAAAACTGTTCATTTTAGGTATAAAGAATGTTATGGCAATTTTATTATAAATTACATAAGAAATTCGAAAATCAAAAAATATACAGGGTATTCTATTTGAAATAACAAAGTTGATATCACTTCCGGCATAACCGGAAATGCAATTTTCTTCAAAATAATTTTGAAAAATAGACTTAGTCAGAGCATATTTGCTCTGAAAATTTTATATCGATATCTTCAATGACAAAAAAGTTATGGACCGATTACGTAGCTCAGGGTCACCCTGTATATATCTATATATATATATATATATATATTTATATATATATATATATATATATATATAATATTATATATATATATATATATATATATATTATATATATATATTTATATTATATATATATATATATATATATATATATATATATATATATATATATATATATATATCAGATATGCAAATTTTTTCGAAAATAAAGCGGATAAAAAACAGCTCCCAAACCTGACTGCTTTCCTTCAACACACAGCAATAGTATGTATTGATGAGACCGATACTTGGTGAGACTAAATCCATAATGAAATACTATTTATTCAGATAAATTTGAATAATAAATGCATGACGCATTTTTCGAAGAACTGACTTCTTCTTCGTCATAATACTGATTAAATAATAATAATGGAAAAATTCAACACATACATTATATTCAAATACAATCTCAAGTGTCTATCTAGGAACTTAAGTAGTACTAAAGTATTTAGAATTCAAACCGAACTGATGCCTAGAACTGCATTGTTGAAGAATTTCAATGAGTAGCTATCAAATCAAATCAAACCAAAATATGCTTTATTGTCTTTAAAGTTGTGCAATTTATCAACAAAGCGAAAAACTCAACAATGTAAAATGTAAAACATAGAAATAAAAACACATCAAACCACATTTTTATACAAAATATATACAAATTTTATATCATCAACAATAGTACCGAGGGTGAATGTCAAAATTTTTTTTTATAGTAGATGCTGATGCCTGTTCTATTCAATTTGGTCATATCGACCAATCAATGCTCAGAAGTAATAAGGCCTATCTAAAAAAAATAAGATTTTTAGTTCTGGATTTTATTAATTTATAAGGAAATTTAATCTCAAACCTTTTAATCCATATTCCATATTTAATAATTCAAAGTCTCAGCTAATTAATTACTTCTTTAGCGAAATAATATTAATTGTACATGGTACCGATAATTTTGGAAAATATATTGAGAATAATAAATCAAAAATACACAAAAATAAAATGTCAGAAGAATATATAATTTATTGTGACAATTGTGAAGAAATTTATATTGGTTTCAGAATTTCAAAATTTAACGTATTTTTGATGATGAAAAGATAGATTCTCATTATGTCAATCATTTGAATAATGAAAACCACTCATTTAGCTCAAACTTTGACATATAGAATACGAAGCGAATTTTTAAAAAATCAATAAAATCATGTACTTGAATCTTCTTCTCAGTGATGAAGTAGAACTTACAAAAAGGGTCTTATTGAACTTGCTCTACAATGCAGTTCTTGGTAGTAGTTTGGTTTGAATTATGTATATATGAAATTGAATAACTGTATCTATAAAATTTTACCATTATTTAGTCAGCACCTGACGAGGAAGTAGTGAATAATTCGAAACGTACGTCATGCATTATAATTCCAATATTTGTGAAAATTCATAGAAATTACACTGAAAAACTGGAATCAGAACTGGATCCCATATACCTTTCAAACCATAAGCTTTATTTCAGTATCGCATAATAGACTAGAAGTTTTTGATTTAGACAATTTTCTTATTAATTCTATTGAATCAAATTTCCCGGAAATGAAAATAATGGAGAAAAGCATCTCTCTTTTTTATATATATTACGTCGTGCATGCGACTACAACAAATTCTTTCAGGTGAAATTTAATTTGTGCATCGATTTATCGCAGTTTTCTTCCTGTATTCTTGTGTTCAATATTAATCAAGCAGGTGTTGCTAACATTTGTGAAAGTGATAGATATTACAAGAAAGGATAGCAAGGAAGGTGTAATTCAATATTATAAGTCAATTCTAATTGAAGCAGATCAGATTGAACTGATTTATTCGCAGGTGTCTAATAACTCAACTCTGAGTTATGTAGTTTCTTATTATTTCTTCGGGGGTTTCCGGTTGTCAATATCGTTATCATTGTTTGTTTATTTCCAATTAACTGTAAGTGATATACATATCAAATTTTATATAATTTACACGTAATTTTTACTATGAATGAAATTATCATCTCGAAGATTCATATTGAGTCATAAAAAAAAATAGTGTTTCAACTTAGGTATATTAGGCCCCTAGCAAAAACCTTGAATCACACCTTTTGCAAAACAATATCGATATAGAGTACGATTGGTATTAATACTAGAATATATATTAATAATTCCATTAAAACAAAAGTTATGTCAAATTTCACATCGGTAGAACTTTCGGCAATTTTTTAGTTAGAATTACAAAAACGTTGTTTTAATAATAAAGTCAGATTCTCATTATAAAAATCAGTTAATTAATGAGAATATTTAATAAGGAGCAGATTTTGAAATATTTGATAGGAGAATAAGAGTTTAAGGTCTTCAACTCATTAATCAAGTAGAACTCAGAAGTTTCAGTTTCAGGTAGAATTTCGGTAAGTATTTTACTTAATATCCAATATGGGTCATACCACGAACTCGCTTCTTTTATTTTATACTAGCGACGAAACCCAGTGTTACCCCCTCGGTTACCCCCGTCGAAATACATCCTACGCTCAACAATAATAGAATCAGATTAGCACTCCGCTTTTAATGATCTGTTGTGTTGACCATGGCTAAGACTTGACTCACAAAAAAACAATGAGCTTATTTACCTTCAACCATCGAAATTTCTAATTTTCAAACATTCAAGAACACATAATTGAATAATCCTCATCATTGTCACACACATTTCACTTAACGTGTCATACAATGTGTTAGAAAAGGAAAGAAATTTTACAACAGAAATTTTTGCCACCCACACCCACCACGACCAAATCCCCTTCCAACCACCAAGACCAAACACCTTTACATACAAATGCAGACCAAGGGCTACCTACCACTATAACCATGAGTTTGTGGCAGTAGGTGGTTGAATAAAAAAGAAAGGATATTACTTTCCTTTTATATATATATATATATATATATATATATATATATATATATATATATATATATAGGTATATTACTTTACCCGCACTAAATAAAAGGAATAAATCACCTCTGTGGCGAAATTTTATCCAACCTCCCAAGCCAGAGGGTTCGAACGTAAGCCACAAATGGTGTGACTGTCTTCTGCAGCAACTGATTTCATTTGCTGTTGTTTTTACTTCCAATTTTTCCATGCCATACTTGGCTAAACCGTTCTGTTGAGGACCAAAGTTTCCGAAACACGTGTCAACTGCTGTAATAAGCTGATTTCAATAGTATGATACATCTTTTAGTGAATATTCCGCTTTCAAACATTAATATTAACATAGAGACAAATTTTAATTAAGCAAATAACCGTAAATAATAATTATTACCCCATAATAATAGACAATAAATCAGTAGTTCATTTAATCCAAGAAAATCACACATTCAATTATGACTTTAATAGTTATTTATGTACCAAGTGCGTTATATAGATCCTACCGCCCGATAGGCGTTAGGATCTAGTAACGCACGTAGTGCATAGAAGATTTTATTTTTCACCAAAAAAACATTTTATTATAATGAAAAATCGATTTTAAAATCGGTTCATTGCTCCTATACTTTCCATTTTCCTTCTCACAGTAGGCATGTCATTTGTTGATATTTTGACGCTTGTGAATATTTTTGTCATCATATTTAGTGAATGTCATTGCTGCTTTCTTTGTGTAGTTAGTGATGAAAATAATGAAAATGAAAATGAATTTACCCAAGAATATCATAGAAAATGCAGCCAAACCTGTGAATAATTCATTACCGGAGAAATCCAGAGTGGCATACGACAAGGATTATGAAGTATTTATTCAATGGAAGTTGCTTCAGTTTTCCTCGTACAATGAGCGGGCGTTATAATCCATAATGCTCGCTTATAAAGCCCAAAGGCATAATGAGTGTATTTATAGCAACCGTATCTAAGGTAAAATGAACAAATAATATACAAGTGATCATACTATAAGCCCCCTTCTTGATCTTGATCACAATCATGGAACTACCTGACTAGCAGTTTAGAATGGGTTTTACCACTCTTACTAATAATTTGTAACCATCTTTGTATTTACCCTTTCTACATAATTTGTCATTCATTCATTTCTTGTATGCGATATACCACAGAAATATATTCATTTTGCACTCTGAAGAAGAAGAAGTTTCACCGAAACGTGCGTCATGCGTCCTTTATCTAATAAACGTGTAAATTGTTTTTATAAACCATTGTTTTAATATATTATATATTTATTAATTTATCGGCCCAAATAACCCAAACTTTAAAACCGGTTCACCATATAGGCATTTTTTATATGCGTAATTCACATCAGTTTGAAGACATTGTTGTGAAAAATTAATCGAATGTTCAATCACTTTATTCGACTATATATTATACTCCGGATATTCTGAAGTGATCCATACCTAATTACATAATAAAGAGAAATTTAAAATATCCATCGGAAATCTATATTCTGGGCGCCACAGACATCGTGAAATCCATGCTAACCGGTTGCCGGATTTCATTACAAATTCAAATTTTTCAACAGTTCGATTCGATTATTGTCGTTCTCGAGTAACAAATGATGTGGGCGTTCTTAAAAACTGCATAAGAACGCGGTACTGCCGTAAGATACATCGACTAGATATAGTGCCAAGCCTGCGGTACATTCCTGTGTGTAAAAAGTTATCTATTCATTCACCTCTTGAAGGGGAATTGCTCGAGGTGCAGGTTATGCGACAGGAGGGAACGCGGAACAACTGCACCGTGATTTTTTTAATAGCTTTCCTCGTTACCTAATTAAAAACTCCAAGGTATCAGACACAATGACATCACTTGGAGTTGACGCATAGGTTATGGTTAGCCCAGAGACAAATCTAATGGTTCAATCGTTTAAGTGTAATCAATCCGAAAACACGAAAACTACATCGATAATTATATAAAACTACGTATAAATATTGCACAAACATATTAGATATTCACTGAATAAGTTTTTGTCATTAATTGAAGAAGAATGAGCAGCAGAACTTCGTCACTTACGCCCCATTTTACTGTTTTTACATACAAGATCTTAACCGACTAACTCAAATGAGAGAGCTATGAACCTTGAAAATCACGAAAAAAATTCCTAAATTAACATAGCGGCGATTGAAGAAAAGAGTTTGAACACTCAAATAATGTTTCCCAACAATTAACTCCAAACTACGGCCCGTGGGCCAAATCGGGCCCGCGACAGCTTAAAAAGACTGGTGTCATCAATCTGGCACTCGACAATGTCTCATTGGTGTTACTATTGTTGTGATACGTTGAAGAAGAATACACAGAATGCTAATTACTGAGTTTTATTTGCTTATAAGGTAAAACTTAACGGCAGAAATGATGGCGAAGAGAACTTAATTTAAGTAAGATCGAATCTTAACACGTTGACTGCCATGAGTACCCAAGGTGGAGTCTCAGGGATTTGATTATAATGGCCATGTGACCTCACGTAGTGGTCTCAGATAGTCAGATAATTTTCAGCCGCGTGGACCCACAGGTAAGTCACAGCAGCATGTATTTCTTATGGAGGCGAGAAAGGACGGTCGGGAAAGGCGAAATATACTTTTGGCCTATAGAATTGAGAATTGTGAGTGGGTACACATGGCTACAACTTCAGGGGTAGAAAATGCAAAATATACAGGTGTTAATTTTTATTTAAAAAAATACTGAACATCAATTAACTATATTTCTAGGAACTAAAAGGAAATTAAAATACACAAATTATTTTGTACAATTGTGTACCTCGAAAAAACATGGCATACAATAATTTTTCATGCACTGAAGACATCTAAGTTTGGCCCGTGGAGATTTTGCCTGTGCATGAATGCGCCCGAATTCTAATGTTAGTTTTTCGTAACATCTGGCGTACCTTCCTCTATTTTTTCTTCCTGCATCTTCGAGAATGTGTTTTGTAGTTGAATTCCCTTGTATATTACTTTCTGATGGTAAATTTAAAAGTATACTTGCAACCATCTCTTTGAATTTGGTGATGCTCATTTTATCGTTTGTTACTTCTTGATGTAAAATAATAGCATTTACGAGGACAGTACCTATCCAAAGCTCAAATACTCACGGCAAGCGCTGTGACTCCACATGGGTGTCACGTGGCCATTGATTGCGAAATGTGCTACTAGGAGCCGCGTGTACCCAATATGAGGTCTCATCAATATATATATATATATATATATATATATATATATATATATATATATATATATATATATATATATATATATATATATATATATATATAATCTCTTGATAATTATTAGCAATAACAGGCTGGTTGAATCTTAAAAAACTCGATTTTATTAAAGAGTTGACGTTTTACTTCGATATTCTTAATTGAAATTTCTTTGACATTTATTGATGTAAAAAAATTGAATAAATAAGGCTGCTTTGTCTTGCTAGTTATTTATTATATACTATTCAGTCTAATATTAACATTCAAAAATGTTATGATTAGATGGTAAGCGAAACCAAAGAAACCTTTACCTACGTAATGTTTGAAAATAAAAATAATAGGGTATTATATATCTAACAACAAAGAAATGAGACATGGGAAAACATTAATGATGTGGAGTAAAATTATCGGTATAAGTACGTTTATATGGAAGCAGCCGTTGACACGTGGTTTCGGACTCTTTGGTCCTCATCAGAACGGCGTAGCAAAGCATTGGATTGAAAATTTGAAGATGAAAATAGTACAACAAACAAAATCCTCTGATACGGAAGACAATCACCCTCATTGTGGTTTATTGTTTGAACTCTCCGGTATGGGAGATTTGGTCAAACTTTGCCACGGAGGCGATTAATGCTATCCGCGAGAACTAAGAACGAGTAAATAAACAATAACAAAGAAATTAGTCGCGGGAAAATATTAAATAGGTAGAGCAAAATCATCGGTATAGTTCGTTTATGTGGAAGTAGCCGTTTTTAATGAAATTTTTTATTTATTTAGAATTTCAAATCTTTTAAACAATAAACCACAATGAGGGTGATTGTCTTCCGTATCAGAGGATTTTGTTTGTTGTACTATTTTCATCTTCAAATTTTCAATCCAATGCTTTGCTACGCCGTTCTGATGAGGACCAAAGAGTCCGAAACACGTGTCAACGGCTGCTTCCATATAAACGTACTATACCGATAATTTTACTCCACATCTTTAATGTTTTCCCATGACTCATTTCTTTGTTGTTAGATAAATAATACCCTATTATTTTTATTTTCAAACATTACGTAGGTAAAGGTTTCTTTGGTTTCCCTTACCATCTAATCATAACATTTTTGAATGTTAATATTAGACTGAATAGTATATAATAAATAACTAGCAAGACAAAGCAGCCTTATTTTTTCAATTTTTTTACATCAATAAATGTC
Source organism: Cynegetis impunctata (assembly GCA_030704885.1). NCBI lineage: Eukaryota > Metazoa > Arthropoda > Insecta > Coleoptera > Coccinellidae > Cynegetis > Cynegetis impunctata. Next base: position 1,582 of record JARQZK010003275.1, on the reverse strand, counting down.
AAAGAAATTTCAATTAAGAATATCGAAGTAAAACGTCAACTCTTTAATAAAATCGAGTTTTTTAAGATTCAACCAGCCTGTTATTGCTAATAATTATCAAGAGATTAAAAATAGATCACAGGCAACAACAATTCGAATAAATAATTAAATATTGCAAGCTGAAAATATGGCAATGACCCCAAACTTAAGCTGAGAGTTTCAAGGTTTTTATAAACTGTAAGTAACTTTTTTTAAAAGATTTGAAATTCTAAATAAATAAAAAATTTCATTAAAAACGGCTACTTCCATATAAACGATCTATACCGATGATTTTGCTCTACCTATTTAATATTTTCCCGCGACTAATTTCTTTGTTATTGTTTATTTACTCGTTCTTAGTTCTCGCGGATAGCATTAATCGCCTCCGTGGCAAAGTTTGACCAAATCTCCCATACCGGAGAGTTCAAACAATAAACCACAATGAGGGTGATTGTCTTCCGTATCAGAGGATTTTGTTTGTTGTACTATTTTCATCTTCAAATTTTCAATCCAATGCTTTGCTACGCCGTTCTGATGAGACCAAAGAGTCCGAAAACACGTGTCAACGGCTGCTTCCATATAAAACGTACTATACCGATAATTTATCTACACATCATTAATGTTATCAATGACTCATTTCTTTGTAGTTAGATAAATAATACCCTATTATTTTTATTTTCAAACATTACGTAGGTAAAGGTTTCTTTGGTTTCCCTTACCATCTAATCATAACATTTTTGAATGTTAATATTAGACTAAATAGCATTATAATAAATAACTAGCAAGACAAAGCAGCCTTATTTTTTCAATTTTTTTTACATCAATAAATGTCAAAAGAAATTTCAATTAAGAAATATCGAAGTAAAACGTCAACTCTTTAATAAAATCGAGTTTTTTTAAGATTTCAACCAGCCTGTTATTGCTAATAATTATCAAGAGATTAAAAAATAGATCACAGGCAACAACAATTCGAATAAATATATATATATATATATAATATATATATATATATTAATATATATATATGTACCAGATAAAAATAAGGTTAGCAATTACCAAAAACGTAAAAAGAAACATCTTCAGAACCATTTTCTTGAAAAAAAATGTTGCGGCTGTTACAACTGATTTTTTTTATATTGTGGCAGTCAACATGTTAAGCATATTAATAACAAAAAATTGAAATGAATCTCACTAATCACAGTAAAAAAAAAAAACACTAATGAGATTCATGTAATTGTGATTTTCTACCGACAAGATTTTGTAGTTGTGGATCAATTTTACTTGTACCAATTATTAAAAGAGATTTAAGATGCTCATCGGTTAGTTTAGATCTGTGAACATTCTTAGTTAACTTCATCTTGGAAAACGTTCTCTCACACAAGTAAGTAGTACAAAAAACCGAAAACAACCCACTTCGTGACTAGTCGTCTAGTCTAGAAATATTTATAGTTAAGGGCAGAAAAAATTGAAACTGTTTTGGCCCTTGAACATACTGAAAAAATCATTATGGCCCTAAGGCTTTCAAAGTTTGTGGACCTCCTTCTCTAATGCAACCTGTAGAAGC
>JARQZK010003274.1:0-19773 GCA_030704885.1 Cynegetis impunctata | reverse complement strand
GAAAACCTGACTGTTCGTTGGATATTGTCGTAGCGGTAGTATTGTTGTAAATTAATAGGTTGAGAAGGAAAGGTTTTCGGAGGTGCAATCACTGATTGTTTCCAGGTTCTCATCAAATCTGGTTGGAATTTTTGAGACATATAATTCTCTATTGTCTGTACTGTTAAGTCAAACGTAATGTGCGGTGTAGTTAATATATCAGTTTGTAGGTCTATGGAGACATTACTTATTAGGACGTTTTTTGCTAAGTCTGAAACTAGTTGTTTATGTAATAATTTCAGAGCTTGCTCTAGAGTAGGTTCTGCGTCAATTCTATTATTTATTCCGATTTTATAATTTTTCACTGACTCAATGAAATTTAGAACGTCTTTATTGGGTTTCTTGCGCAGAAATTGAAGCTGATTTTCAAGTACATCGAGATTGACATGATCACCAAATTTGTTCAATAAAAATGTTTTTATACCGATCCAAGTATTTGGTACATTAGGTGATCGAAACTCGGTATTTGCTTCTTCTTTTAATTTACTTTTAATGACAGACAAAAAATATGTCTTCACTATCTGTTCTGCGTTAGAAAATTGCGTAAGATATTCTTCGCACGAATTCAAGAATGAATTCAACTCGGCGTGTGTTCCTGAGAATTTTGGCAATAGAGATCCAAACTCACGAGCTATTGTTAAGCCGTTACCTTCAGCCATTAAATCTTTGGACAATTAAGTTTTTTTCTTTCTAGAATCTAAATTCAATCTATTTAACGAGTCTGCTAAAGAATCAATGATGAAGGTCAATTTAAAATAATTAACATGTAAAATAAATTCGTAATCGACTAATGACCTGCTTCAACGATATTTTATAGGGAGTCTGTAGGTTTTGGACTGAAAACCATTGGAAAAACAGGAAGTTGATCAACTACTGCAACTTACGTTCTGATCGTTATTCCAAAGTGGAGTATTTGGCGCTACCCTTGCTATTTACTTTGTTGATTTCTTCAATGGCCAGTTGAACTCAGGTCCGGTACTGCCTAATTTCGCCGTCACTGTGAGAACAACTGAGCTTATGTGTTTGAAGTTCTGATTGCTCTTAAGAATTGATATTCACTTAATGCACTGCTTTTTACGAATATAGCAATCCCATCCTCGTCGCCAATTATAGTTTTCAACACGAAGAAACTGTTTTTGAAAATAAACGATTTCATTTAGAACGATGTTCACAGGTTGAGAGTTTCAATCAAACTTACAGTTCTAATATTCTAATTGTGCTCTCTAGCTGAAAAAGGATGAATAAGCATTTGATACAAATAATGCGAGGCGTCTAGAACTACAATTCAGCATTTTTAATGGGAGATACAGGCTGTATCTCATATTATACATATGAATTATATACAAATAACATTGGGATATACATATTTGTGTTTCGATTCAAATTTTGGAATATCGATACTTCCAACATCCAGATAGATCTGTTTTTGGTTTTAGGCAAAATCTTTAGCTATTAGAATATCTTCAAAGGATTTCTCAATTTATCTAAATCAATAATTTTCTTAATGTACCTTTTTGACTCACCTACTTATCTTTTGAAGCTAAAATACATTCTTCTTCCTTTGTCCGCGATGAACTTCTCCGTTACCATTTCATTAAAGTCAGGAATTGTTTGAACCATAGCACTTTTGATTTATAACATGGCCAAAGCTGTGAGAGTTTTTTACACATAGTATTTCTTAGAAAAGATTTAATAAGTTCTAACTTCGAGAAACATCTCTCTGGTTCTGCTGTTGTCATTGGTATAGTCACTAATATTCGTTTTAGTAATTTCTTCAAAAGCAGTATCTAAATCTAGCGGCAGGATAAAGTATAATGTTGTTATGCAGCCCAAAATGTCTCAATTTTCTATTATTTATGATCGAGAATAAAATAGTTGATTCCGTTATTAAGATATCGTTATCGATAAATGATGGAAATGCTTGTTGAAAAAATTGTTCTATATCATGTAATGGTAGTGATTTTCGATAACCTGTATATGAATTCTTGACAGGGCAGAGTCTCAGAGTCCTCCCTTACCAACCGCCACTGTGTGTGTATAGATATATATATATATATATATATATATATATATATATATATATATATATATATATATTTTTATCTATATTTATATATATATTTATATATATATATATATATATATATATTTATATATATATATATATATATAAATATATATATATATATATATATATATATATATATATATATATATATATATATATATATATATATATATATATACTCTCAGAGTCCTCCCTTACCGACCGCCACTGTGTGTGTATACATATATATATATTTATATATATATATATATATATATATATATATATATATATATATATATATATATATATATATATATATATATATATGTCGGATGCGCAATCGGTAAATACGATCGTGTCAGACAGCGAAAAAGAGAGAGAGAAATAGTGAAAAAAGAAGGTTTTAGATTGTAGGAGGAGTGAAAAGTGCCGAATAAATCGAAGTGCTTTAAGTTTTGAGGGCATATTTTAGCTAGAAATTGTGAGAAACACGTTCTACAAAAATCTTGGTAAATATATCTAGGGTTATGAACAGTAACAAAGTAGAAAGGCATTATGTAACTGACTAGCTAGCGGTTGATGCGGGCTGGTTCTTGAACTGGGTAGGGAACTGGTGGAACCGATCTTCCGACGCACGGTGGTTATTAGAATAACTGTAACTGAAGATCGCAAATGAGCGGAGTAGCGAAGAAACGATATAGGAACGAAGAATACGAGGAAGTGTTTGTAAGTGGTAAAAAGATACTTAGATCGCCTACGTATAAACAGAGTGAAAGGGAAGAAAATATGAATATGAAAGGCATGGAAGAAATGTTCACGAAGATGATGAATCAGTTTAAGGTAGAAATGAGGAAAAATACTGATGAATTGAATGACTGAAATACATAAACTGAGGAAAGAAATGGAAGAAGAAGATAAGCAGTGGCAAAAGGAGAAGAAAGTTTTGGAGGAGAAAATGAAAAATATAGAAGATAGTTGAAAAGGAGGATAGAAGGAAAAGAAGAAACAACATAATTGTGAAAAACTTCAAAGTACCTGATGGAAAGGAAAAAGAGGAGATCATGAAATTTATTGTAAATAAATTGGAAACAAATATGGAGATTACAAGGGCATTCAAGTCAAACAAAGGAAAGAAAAATGAAATTGGGCTGGCAGAGAAGTTCAGGACTGGAACCAAAAGCAGAGCATAATGAAGAACAAAAGTAAGTTGAGGGGTCAAGCAGCAATCATAGAAAACGATTTAACGGAGAAAGAGAGAAGGATTCAGATAATAGAAATTAGCAAACAAGAAAGAGAAAAAGTGTTAAAGTGGGATATCTTAAGATTGAAATTGATGGGAAAGTATATTTTTGGAATGAAAATGAGCAGGGGGTGACTGGGATGGATACAACAAAGAAGCAGTCGGCAAAAAACTTATAGAAATGGAAATAGAATAAGACGGTGAAGACATGGCAGACTGAGGACATGAAAAATGGTTGTGGAAATGTAGCGGGGCGGAGTGACGTGAAGTGGCTGATTGAATCAAAAAACATGGGAAAAAAGCAGAAAGAGGAAGATTGAAAATTGGCTACTTGGAATGTTAGAGGTTTAAATAGCAAGGATTTGGATTTGGAAATGGAATTTGAAAAATATAAAATAGATGTAATGGCATTGACGGAGACAAAGAGAAAAGATGAGGGTCAACAATTTACGAAAAATGGACATTTACTGATATATAAAGGAGTAGAGCTGGAAAAACATGGAGCAGCAGGTGTTGCATGTTTGATAAACAAAAAGTTGAGTAATGATGTTGATAACTGGGAGGCAGTCACAGAGAGAATATTGATTTTAAGTATAAAAAGAGGAAAAACAACTATGTCAATAATTGTGGGATACGGACCTAATGAAGATGCAAATAAGAGGAAAAGGATGAATTTTGGGATGAATTTCAATTAGTAACTGAAAAATGTAAAGAAAAACTCATAGTTTGTGTAGACTCCAATGGAAGAGTTGGAATAGGGCGAACAAAAGATGATTTAGTTGGAAAATATAGAGAGGAAAGGAGAAACAACAATGGAACAAGACTTTTGGATTATTGTAGAGTGAATGATATAATTGTAACAAACACCTTCTTCGAACGCAAAGAAAAGCATGAGTTCACCAGGCAGGAACATGGCTTAAATGAAAGGTTGATAATAGACTATATATTAGTAGGAAAAGAAAACAGAAGAGAAATTAAAGATGTAAGAGTATATAGAGCATAAGAGGAAATGAAGGAAAGAAAAAACCTGGAAATGTAGGGCGATATGAAAGAAATGAGAAAATAGGAAGTTACAAACTGAGGGATTGAAACGTAGCGGAAGGATATAAGGATACAGTGACGGAAAAACTGAAGGGAATGGAATTAGGAACGGAAATGAGTGTTGAGGATTTATGGAATAATTTCAAAACATTCCTGCAAGAGTCAGCTAAGGAAATATGTGGTAGTATAAAAATTAATAGGAACAAGAAATGTACATCATGGTGGAATACAAGTGTGAAGAATCGCATTAAAGAGAGAAAACAGAGTTGGCATAAATACTTACAAAACAAAACATTCTGTAATTACAAGAGATATAAAGAAAAAAGGGAACTTGTGAAAAAGGTTGTAAGTGAGGAAAAAATGAGGAGCTGGAACAAGTTCGGAGAGAAAATGGAATGAAATGCAAGAGACAATCAGAAATTCGTTTATAGAGTATTGAAGAATATGAGAGAGGGGAAACAGATTGGAAATGCATCTGTCAGGTCCAAAAAAGGAAGATTATTGACAGAAGATCAAGAGATAATGGGTAGGTGGAAGGAGCACTTCATGGAATTGCTGGAAGGAGAGGAAATTAGGGAGGATCGAGTGAAAATTGCTGATAAGAAAACATAGAATCAATGTGGGAGCGAAGAGGAAGAACAGATAGGAATTGATGAACTCAAACAGGCAATAAAGAGAACTATCTCAGTTGTTGAAGAAGAATATGGGAGTAAAAGGCACTGACATTTTAATGGAAATTTGTCAGAGGGCATGGTCTGCAAAAAGGATACCAGAGGATTGGAAAATAGCATTGGTTGTACCGATATTCAAGAATGGAGATAATAAGGAGTGTAACAACTATAGCGGAATAAATCTTATGAGTACAGCACTGAAAGTATATGAAGGTATTCCAGAGAAGAGACTCAGAAATTGTATTGAGCATACATTAGAACCAGTTTAAAGTGGATTCATGAAGGGAAGAAGTGTACAAGACCATGTATTTTCAGTTGAACAAATTATACATAAAGTGAAGAAAATTGGTAGGAAGGCGTTTTTTTCTTTTTATAGACCTTGTGAAGGCTTTTGAGGAAGAGAGGAATCACAGAACAGCTAGTGCAATCCATAGAAAGTGTATACAGGGAAAGTCTGAATTGCGTTGCCTACAAGAATATGAGATCGGAGAGTTTCCAGACCAAAGAAGGAATCAGACAAGGAGTAGTTTTGAGCCCGGCACTTTTTATAGCATTTTTGGATGAGGTCATAAAATAAACGAAGGATAAAGTGAGAACTCTGATAGTCGGACACAGGAAAATGAGAAAGGTGAAGGCTTCAACATTGGCTTTCGCAGATGACATTGTTTTAATGGCAGGTACGAAAATTGCATTACAGAGGAATGTGGATATTTTGAACGAAACTTTGAAAAAGTATCAAATGGAAATAAACAAGAAAAAGACTAAGGTTATGGAGATAACGGATATAGAGGAGGATGAGGATATGCAAATAACAGTAGACAATGAACAAATCGAAAAAGTAAATAGCTTCACATATTTAGGAGTGGATATAGATAACAGTGGTACTCAAGAAAGGGATATTGAAAATAGAATAGAAAAAGAAAATAAATTATTTTTTGCTCTAAACAGAAAATTTTTGAGGAAAAGGTAAATAAAGGAAAAAAGGAGTGTATAAGAGCATATTTAAAACGGTACTAACTTACGGCTGTGAAACATGGGTTACTACACAAAGGAGCAGAAGCAAATTACAGGCAATGGAAATGAAGTATCTTCGAAGTGTGAAGGGTATAACAAGATTGGATAGATGGAAAAACGAAGATGTTAGGAAATAACTGGAGATAGAGTCAATGGAGGATTATGTTGGAGAAAGGCAGATGGGGTGGTGGGAGCACTTGATGCGAATGGAAGAAGAGAGACCTGCGAGACAGATATGGGAGGCGAGGGTGGACAACAGGAGAAAAAGAGGGAGGCCTAAAATGACTTGGGACGATATAGTTGCAAAGGAAATTCTAAGAAGGGGGAACAGCATCGTTGAAGCCAGAGCGTTGGCGGCAAACAGGGAAGAGTGGAAGAAACTTATTAAGTTTAAATTGTAGTAATAGAGTATTATGTTATTTTGAGACCCAAACGCCGTAAGGTATTATTGGGATTTAGATTATATATATATATATATATATATATATATATATATATATATATATATATATATACAGGGCTATTCAAATTCGAGTATATGCATGGGGATTTCGATAACGGTAAGAGATAGAGGGATGGTTAAATGGGGGCAAAGTAGCATATTTCAGAGGTCAGTTATATGGATAAAAAAAATCTGATCTAGCTCCATTAGTTCTGGAGTTATATAGGAAAATTCGAAAATTTCGAAATCCTTTTTTTGCCTATATCTTTTTATTTAATGAATTGTTTTCAAAACAATTGTCACTTTGCCATTGCCACTTTTTCTAAGCTATCTAAATATCTGAATAAAAATTATATACAGGGTGTCGTATAAATTGGGCCACCCTCAACTTTCAATTTTCAAATACGGACCTGTATTTTTTATTGCATTTTTTTAAATGCCAAGAGTCATGTTTTATATTGACGTAGTATTTTCATCTGAATTACAGAGTGTTCTGAAAATATTGAACTATTACCAGTAAAATTTCTACATTCTTTTAAAATTCCAGCTCTAATTAAATAAATATCATAGAATAAGGTATAAAATGCCTAGGATTTGGAAGATAATCAACATTATTCGACGAAAAATGTCTTCTTCGAGAATTCATCCACATTTCAGTTCACTCAACCCATGATCAATATACGAAAATGTGAAATTCTTCCCAGTACGTACATGTATGTGCATATAATCAATGACCAAACAAAATAATCTTCCAATGGCAATCTTCATACTCGACACCAATTTGGAAATATTTCATTGTTACTTTTCGAACTACCTATATAATTATGTTTCATATTGGCGTTTTATTTTTATATAAATCATAAAGTGGTTTGTGAATACTGAACTAATACTAGTGATATCTCATCATTTTTTAATTCCATAACAACTCTAATTAACCTCAGTAGGTATGAGGAAGATCTGTTGTATGTATTCTGCTGAGAACTCACAAACATAATTTGTCACAAACATAACATTGTATTTGATCATATAGGTTTTCATATTTTATAACTTATCGCATAAGAACATGTTTGGTTATTATCTAGAATTGAAATAAGTCATTATAAGTTATCATAATCGAAATAAATGTTTGAATTGACGATCTTCTCGTTCCAGACATTTACAGAGTCGTTTTTTAAAGTTATTATTCGCTCTGAAGATATCTCTTCGGCGTAGTGATGCCAAAGCGTTCATGATTTTAATTCTTAAATCTTCTATACTTTCAATTTCGTTTTGATATATTCTATTTTTTAGTGTACCGCATAAAAAAAAGTCAAGCGGAAAGATGAATGCTCCTACTATTTCTGTAGAAAACGTTAATCATATCTCTTTTCTGCTCTATGGGGAAACCCATTTTCAGTACTAACAGATTTTTCATTAAATACCAACGGTAATTTCCAAGAAACTGTCAAAATAATGACAAGTGAGGTGAACTAAATATTTATTTTCCAAAGCATACTATGAGAATTCAAATAGTTTAATCATAATTGTTGTATATAGCAACAGAATGCCCATAAATTAGCTGAAAATGTAGATAGTTTCGGAAAGTAATTAACAATGAAATATTTGCAAATTGGTGTCTGTAATATGAAGATTGCCAGTCGAACATTTTTTTGTTTGGGCAATGATTATATGCACATAAACGTACTAGGAAGAATTTTCGCATTTTCGTACATTGATCATGGGTTACGTGAAGTGAAATGTGGATGAATTCTTGAAAAAGACATTTTTCGTCGAATAATGTTGATTATCTTCCAAATCCTAAAAATTTAATTAGAGCTGCAATTTTAAAAAAATGTTGAGATTTTACTGGTAATAGTTCAATATTTCCAGAACACTCTGTAATTCAGATGAAAATACTACGTCAATATAAAACATGACTCTTGGCATTTAAAAAAATGCAATAAAAAATACAGGTCCGTATTTGAAAATTGAAAGTTGAGGGTGGCCCAATTTATACGACACCATGTATATAATTTTTATTCAGATATTTAGATAGCTTAGAAAAAGTGGCAATGGCAAAGTGACAATTGTTTTGAAAACAATTCATTAAATAAAAAGATATAGGCAAAAAAAGGATTTAGAAATTTTCGAATTTTCCTATATAACTCCAGAACTAGAGGAACTAGATCAGATTTTTTTTATCCATATAACTGACCTCTGAAATATGCAACTTTGCCCCCATTTAACCATCCCTCTATCTCTTACCGTTATCGAAATCCCCATGCATATACTCGAATTTGAATAGCCCTGTATATATATATATATATATATATATATATATATATATATATATATATATATATATATATATATATATATATATATATATATATATATATATATATGATATATTTTCCTGGTAAAAATGGCACGTCCCACGACTCTCATCAAACCAAAAGAGCTGAAATTCGGTATCTAAGGTTGTTTTCAACGCCGAACAAAACTATTGAAATTTGGGTAAATTTTTCAAACCGTCGCTATTTTACGTAGATATTTCTTGTTCTTTCTCGGTTTTTGAAAATTTGCTCAACACTACAGCTTCTGCGTATTGAGTAAGAGGATTGAAATTTGGTACGTGGATTGTAGTCTATTGCTTTTTTGTTCCATTGTTTTCAGCAGTCTCGGAAAAATGTGAGCAAGGTGTCATTCGAATAAAGAATGTTGTTTCAAATCTACAAATGTGATATTTATTATTTATTCATTACCTGTAGCTACAATTTTTGTTTTGAAATATTATTATGCTCATGTTATGATTAACTTTTAATGTATTCATCGAATGTTGTCATGTCTTTTGAACCATTTCAATATGTGAGACATATTGTTTTACTATATACTTCCTATAGCTTATTTTTATATTAAGATATTCTATTTCAATAAAGATCTATTTCTGTTTCTATTTGGAATAGCATGTAGACAATTTGTGAAAATGATAAAGTTCCGCTGGCAAAAATTGTAATTGCAGATATCTCAAAAATTAATTGAGATTATTGATATATTTTAAAAAATTCGAAAAGAAGTGGTAATTTCGGTACTCTGGCTTGTGCAAGTCACACCCATTTGGGACACTTTCAGTCTAGGCAGCAAGTGCTTTTTTGTTTAACATTTTCCAGCAGTTTCGGGAAAGTAGTAACAAGGCGTCATTCGATTCGGAATAGCATGTAGAGTTTTTTTGAAAAAATCAGGTTCCACTCTCAAAAATTGTAAAAGTCATACACTATCTACTGAAAGAAAAAAGGAACGGTTTGGTTTATTGAAAATATCTTCGAATATAATTGAGATTTTTGATATCTAAATCAATAAGGAATTTTCCTAAAAGAAAGTCCAATTGCAGGAACTATAGGACCAATATATATAATTTTCTCAGAAAATATATACGAAGGGTACTCTGACTTGCACAAGTCATGCAATATTTGGGGCACTAACAATACAAATTATTTAACCATATTAAATATGCATTGAAAAATTAAAAATCTCATGCATTCACTGGATAGGAAATGAACGTTAAGCTGACGGCAAAAAGTTATTATCGTGATTTTTCGATTAATTAGGCATAAGTTAATCAATAGTTTTTTGCTCCTGAACATGAACATTGCAAGTGTGTTAACTGTAACACTATGAATCCGAATATTTTTTTCCTTTGTTTGTAGCTAATTTCGAAAGTCTTCGGAATAGATCCCCATTCAAGAAATGGAAAATATTTGATTTTTCAGTTTTTTATTAGCAATTTACGTATTTTTATACTTGAAAACTTTAATTAATTATTGAAAAAATATTTCAATTCTCATATAAATAACTCATTTATTCATAACAATTCAATTTGAAGCCTCTCAAAAATAGCCCATAGAAAAAAAATCTAAGATTTATTTTAACAGTTATCGCACTGGCAAGTAGAAGAGCTTGACCGGAAGTCGTAAATCATGACAGCTCTATTGTTATACATGACAGGTGTTCTATTGTTATGCCAAGTGTGCAGTCTATTGTTATACCAGGTCTATTGTTATACATGACAGGTCATAAATCATGACGGGTCTATTGTTATACCAGGTGTTCCTATTGTTATGTGCGGTCTATTGTTATGGCAGCAAAAAAATATGGCTTAGAAATAAATCAAGAAAACAGTAAATATATGGTATTAAAAAAATCGAAAGGAGGAGAAAGTGAAGCTCTCTTAGATATAGAAATAGAAGGAAAAAGAACGAAGTTTGAGGGAGTGAAAGAATTTGTGTACTTGGGGGTGCTGCTCAGTGAAGAGTGCAAAGAACAAGACCAAATAGATTGGAGACTAATGGAGGCAAATAGGTGTGCAGGAGGACTAGGAGAAGGAATGAAGACAAGGAAGTGTCCTGGGGAACAAGACGGAAGATGTATAAGACAATTATACTACCACCATGTATGGATGTGAAACTTGGGTAATGAACAACAAAACACAAGAAAAGTTAGATATATGGGAGAGGAGGATACTCAGAAGTATATATGGAGGAAAAAAAGTAAATGGTATTTGGGAAAGGAGAATGAATGAAGAACTGTATGAATTGTACGGAGAAAAGAGATTGTCTGAAAAGGTGAGGGAGAGAAGACTACATTGGCTAGGACATTTGGAGAGAATGACGGAGAATGGAGAGGTGAAGGGAGTGTGTTGGAAGCGGCCGGAGGGTAGGAGAAGAAGAGGAAGACCGAGGAAGAGATAGAGCGAAGCGGTGATGGAGGACATTCAGGAGAGGAAAATAGGAAACTGGAGAGAGAGGGCAAAAAACAGACGGTAGTAGAAGGACCTGATAAATCAGGAAATAACATGTTAGAGGCCTCAATGGCCTATGTATAACTGTAATCAATAATAATAATAATATATTTGTCAAACAAGCCCGTAGAAAACATATTGAAGTTATAAATACGATAAAAAAAATTCACTTAACTGCTTGAACATGAGCTTTGCAAGTGTGATAATTGTTGAACTATAAATCTGAGAGCTATTCTTTAGAGGCTTCAGATATCCGATAATTATAAACATACAATACAATAGTACCTAGTCCTCCAAGATGAAATTGTTGCATTTCATTTTGCTTTAATCATTTATATTGGCTAAACCGATAAACCAATCAATAGAAACTGTTATTCAATCAAATCTTTACAGATGTAATTACGAACAAAGATCAGAGAATACTTATTAGGTATTATATGAATAAAAATAATTTATTGAATATATGATTCCTGCATTCATTGTATAAATGATTTGTCCATGCATTCAATTTGGTGAACATCGAAATTAAATAACTTATGCAATTTTTATAAGATTCATGAAATTTTTTCATGAAGAACAAAATAACTTAGGGAACTTTATTTATCTAATTACAAACCTTTTTATTTGAAACACTAAATTATTAAAAAAATGTAATTTGAAAATTCATTTACATGCATTATAACAGGTTTCTCATACTAGGGGAAAAAAAGCGTACACGTATAAATTTTTAAAAAACCTAAATCCCATGTGTGATAAATCAGTTGTAAATATCGTATATTATTACGATGAATGACGGACAGCTTTTTGAATAAGAAAAACTTTTCATATGAAATATAGACAAAATCTCCTAGTGTTTAAAAATTATGATACTAATACGATCAATATTATATAAATAAATTGATAGGAAGTTAAGTATTATGTATTTAATTCAACTTAGATTATAAATTATAACCCATACTTTGTATGAAGTAGTAATAAAGATAAATTATTAATTCATTCTATTATTCTACACTGAAAATTTAATAATTTTATAATTGTATGCATACTTATAAACAATCACATACCTTGCCATGCCAAAAAAAAGCCCACACACATCTATACTAAACGGATAAAATTGTTATTGAATATGTGATTCCTGCATTCATTGTATAAATGATTTGACCATGCATTCAATTTGGTGAACATCGAAATGAAATAACTTATGCAATTTTTATAAGATTCATGAAATTTTTTCATGAAGAACAAAATAACTTAGGGAACTTTATTACAGAAAATTCATTTATCTAATTACAAACCTTTTTATTTGAAACACTAAATTATTAAAAAAATGTAATTTGAAAATTCATTTACATGCATTATAACAGGTCTCTCATACTAGGGGGAAAAAAGCGTACACGTATAAATTTTTAAAAAACCTAAATCCCATGTGTGATAAATCAGTTGTAAATATCGTATATTATTACGATGAATGACGGACAGCTTTTTGAATAAGAAAATTTTTTCATATGAAATATAGACAAAATCTCCTAGTGTTTAAAAATTATGATACTAATACGATCAATATTATATAAATAAATTGATAGGAAGTTAAGTATTATGTATTCAATTCAACTTAGATTATAAATTATAACCCATACTTTGTATGAAGTAGTAATAAAGATAAATTATTAATTCATTCTATTATTCTACATTGAAAATTTAATAATTTTATAATTGTATGCATACTTATAAACAATCACATACCTTGACATGCAAAAAAAAGCCCACGCACATCTATACTAAACGTATAAAATTGTTATTGAATATGTGATTCCTGCATTCATTGTATAAATGATTTGACCATGCATTCAATTTGGTGAACATCGAAATGAAATAACTTATGCAATTTTTATATGATTCATGAAATTTTTTCATGAAGAACAAAATAACTTATGGAACTTTATTACAGAAAATTTATTTATCTAATTACAAACGTGTACAAGTATAAATTTTTAAAAAACCTAAATTACATGTGTGATAAATCAGATGTAAATATCGTATATTATTACGATGAATGATGGCCAGCTTTTAGAATAAGAAAAACTTTTCATATAAAATATAGACAAAATCTCCTAGTGTTTAAAAATTATGATGCTAATACGATACTTTAGAATGTTTCACTGTAGAAAAAGAAAGAAATATTTTTGAAAGATATGAAACTTTATTACCAAAATTGGCAGAAAGTTCATAAAATATATTTCACAACTTGAAAAGTTGGATAGGCTATCGAAATTTTCAGGAAGCAGACGTCTTTTATTAAATTGTACCGAATAAATTTTAGATTCTGGTTGCTGCACTATATGATAATTTTGATAACGTGCTTTTTTTTCTAGGGATCTGAAATTCGTTCACAAAACTCTTGAATTTTTTGGAAGTTTTTCCCGTTGACCGCAAAAACTGTTGAAAAACATTTTCCGAAATATCATTACATACCTTTGAAAGTACTATTCCATATATTTAGTTTTGATCATTACTACAATTAGATGACCAACAGCTATTCTCTAGTTTTAATTTCAAGAATTGAATTTACGTATTCTGTAAATAACCCTTCCTTTTGTTTCTTGAAAAATCAAAATTGATATGATTGAAACTTTTTTCGTATACATGAAACGGTTCGAATGCTTAAATAGACTTAATGGAACTTTTTTCATATAAGATTCACAAAATTTTTATGGAAAAACAAAATAACTTTGCATTTAATAAGATGCCTGAAATTTTTTTCATCAGATTTTATTTCTTACGAATTGCTCAGGGAACGCATTCATGAGTGATAAAATTTTGAATTTGTATTATTTTATCATTGACAGTTTACACTCGATCTAAGTTATATTTGATGAACTCACTAGATCGTTTGCTAATCTGTGAAAAATGTTAGTATGTTTCTTTGCTCTTATCGGTGGTTTCAGATGATGCCGTCCTCGTTGAATACGCTGAATGTTCACCTGTTGTGCTTCCAAGTTGGTTGAAGTGAAGTGGGGAGGGGGAGTCTCTATGAACCAACCTTACCACTTTCGACTAGATATGCAAGTTTCTGGTCGATCACAATAATAAAACACTTGCACGTTATCGATTAATGTTCACTGATCCGAATTTATTCGGATTTATTGATCAATATCCGTATCGATGGACCAAATGTTAAGCGTTATAGAGTTGTGGACTGTATATGTACGTTTTTTATAGATAAACACCGTGATGTATTTAGATATATATTTTACGTTAAAATTGAGATGATAGACACAGGGGTGACTATTTGCAGTAGAATGTTCTTTGTTACTGTCTCTTAACGTCTCTCGTTCGTATTTTAGCTACCTGCTCCTAATAACATGACTAGAGCAGGGATGCTACAAAGGCGAACCTTTAAATTATTAGAACGCGAACAATAGAAATTATAAAAACTTATTGAATCAAATCTTTCCAGATGCAATTACGGACAAAGATCTGAAATTTCACAGAATTTAATAGGTATTAAATGAATAAAAATAATTAATTGGATATATGATTCGGGCATTCGTTGTATAAATGATTCGTCCATGCATTCAATTTGGTGAACATTGAAATTAAATAACTTAGGCAATTTTTATAAGATTCATAAAACATTTCATGGAAATTTTTTCCTATAAGATAAAGTGTTTCCACAAAGTTTTATTTCTTGCGACTTAATTTTATTACTCAGGGAACGCATTCATAAGTGAAAGATGTTGGATTTGTATTATTTCATCATTGACAGTTTACACTTGATCATTGAATTAAGTTATATTTGATAAACTCACCAGAGCGTACGCTAATATATGAAAAATTGTAGTATCTTTCTTTGATCTCGTTGAAGATATGAATAAGCATCCAAAAGATTCTGGTAAAATAAAATCAAAGTTTCTAATCAAAATCGAGTAGTGAATATTATTTTAATAATACGCTATTCTCTTCCTGGTGGAATATGAACTGATTGATGTTTCATGGGACTTGAAGAAAACACCCTGCAAAAGTTTGACGAAATATTGAAATTTGTTGAAATTTAGTTAACAATTTTTCACGTTCTAAGTTCCCATTCAAAAATATTTTTAAGATTTTCCAGCATCATAATCATTACAACAGGTTTTTGTTTTGATATGCGACACTTTTTTTGCGAAAGATATCGGAGCAATGCAAAACAATTTACATATGCATAGCTCAACTGACCTGTTGTGTAAGAAACACACATTACTTTACTTTCCACGATAGCAGTTTCCACGACCCCCACCCTTCCTCTAATATTTGTAATATCTCATTAAATATTCCAATAAAAATAAGATTGTTATAAAAAAGTTATGTTATTTTGTCCACATCCTAGAATTTTCCCTATTACTAATTGTGGATTGGAGGAAGGGTGGGGGTCGTGGAAACTGCTATCGTGGAAAGTAAAGTAATGTGGGTTTCTTACACAACAGGTCAGTTAAGCTATGCATATGTAAATTTTTTTGCATTGCTCCGATATCTTTTGCAGAAAAAGTGTCGCATATCGAAACAAAAACCTGTTGTAATGATTATGATGCTGGAAAATCTTAAAAATATTTTTGAATGGGAACTTAGAACGTGAAAAATTGTTAACTAAATTTTAACAAATTTCAATATTTCGTCAAACTTTTGCAGGGTGTTTTTTTCAAGTCCCATGAAACATCAATCAGTTCATATTCCACCAGGAAGAGAATAGCGTATTATTAAAATAATATTCACTACTCGATTTTGATTAGAAACTTTGATTTTATTTTACCAGAATCTTTTGGATGCTTATTCATATCTTCAACGAGATCAAAGAAAAATACTACAATATCCAATTAATTATTTTTATTCATTTAATACCTATTAAATTCTGTGAAATTTCAGATTTTTGTCCGTAATTGCATCTGGAATTTTGATTCAATAAGTTTTTATAATTTCTATTGTTGACGTTCTAATAATTTAAAGGTTCGCCTTTGTAGCATCCCTGCTCTAGTCATGTTATTAGGAGCAGGTAGCTAAAATACGAACGAGAGACGTTAAGAGACAGTAACAAAGAACATTCTACTGCAAAAGGCACCCTTGTGTCTATCATCTCAATTTTAACGTAAAATATATATCTAAATACATCACGGTGTTTATCTATAAAAAACGTACATATACAGTCCACAACTCTATAACGCTTAACATTTGGTCCATCGATACGGATATTGATCAATAAATCCGAATAAATTCGGACCAGTGAACATTAATCGATAACGTGCAAGTGTTTTATTATTGTGATCGACCAGAAACTTGCATATCTAGTCGAAAGTGGCAAGGTTGGTTCATAGAGACTCCCCCCTCCCCACTTCACTTCAACCAACTTGGAAGCACAACAGGTGAACATTCAGCGTATTCAACGAGGACGGCATCATCAGAAACCACCGATAAGAGCAAAGAAACATACTAACATTTTTCACAGATTAGCAAACGATCTAGTGAGTTTATCAAATATAACTTAGATAAGAGTGTAAACTGTCAATGATAAAATAATACAAATTCAAAATTTTTTCACTTATGAATGCGTTCCCTGAGCAATTCGTAAGAAATAAAATCTGATGAAAAAAATTTCAGGCATCTTATTACATGCAAAGTTATTTTGTTTTTCCATAAAAATTTTGTGAATCTTATATGAAAAAAGTTCCATTAAGTCTATTTAAGCATTCGAACCGTTTCATGTATACGAGAAAAGTTTCAATCATATCAATTTTGATTTTTCAAGAAACAAAAGGACGGGTTATTTACAGAATACGTAAATTCAATTTTTGAAATTAAAACTAGAAAATAGCTGTTGGTCATCTAATTGTAGTAATGATCAAAACTAAATATATGGAATAGTACTTTCAAGGTATGTAATGATATTTCGGAAAATGTTTTTCAACAGTTTTTGCGGTCAACGGGAAAAACTTCCTAAAAATTCAAGAGTTTTGTGAACGAATTTCAGATCCCTAGAAAAAATAGCACGTTATCAAAATTATCATATAGTGCAGCAACCAGAATCTAAAATTTATTCGGTACAATTTAATAAAAGACGTCTGCTTCCTGAAAATTTCGATAGCCTATCCAACTTTTCAAGTTGTGAAATATATTTTATGAACTTTCTGCCAAATTTGGTAATAAAGTTTCATATTTCTCAAAGATATTTCTTTCTTTTTCTACAGTGAAACATTCTAAAGTATCGTATTAGCATCATAATTTTCAAACTCTAGGAGATTTTGTCTGTATTTTATATGAAAAGTTTTTCTTATTCTAAAAGCTGGCCGTCATTCATCGTAATAATATACGATATTTACATCTGATTTATCACACATCTAATTTAGGTTTTTCAAAAATTTATACTTGTACACGTTTGTAATTAGATAAATAAATTTTCTGTAATAAATTTCCCTAAGTTATTTTGTTGTTCATGAAAAAATTTCATGAATCTTATAAAAATTGCATAAGTTATTTCATTTCGATGTTCACCAAATTGAATGCATGGTTTAATCATTTATACAATGAATGCAGGAATCACATATTCAATAACAATTTTATCCGTTTAGTATAGATGTGTGTGGGCTTTTTTTTTTGCATGTCAAGGTATGTGATTGTTTATAAGTATGCATACAATTATATGTAAATGAATTTTCAAATTACATTTTTTAATAATTTAGTGTTTCAAATAAAAAGTTTTGTAATTAGATAAATGAATTTTCTGTAATAAAGTTCCCTAAGTTATTTTGTTCTTCATGAAAAAATTTCATGAATCTTATAAAAATTGCATAAGTTATTTCATTTCGATGTTCACCAAATTGAATGCATGGTCAAATCATTTATACAATGAATGCAGGAATCACATATTCAATAACAATTTTATCCGTTCAGTATAGATGTGTGTGGGCTTTTTTTTGGCATGGCAAGGTATGTGATTGTTTATAAGTATGCATACAATTATAAAATTATTGAATTTTCAGTGTAGAATAATAGAATGAATCAATAATTTATCTTTATTACTACTTCATACAAAGTATGGGTTATAATTTATAATCTAAGTTGAATTAAATACATAATACTTAACTTCCTATCAATTTATTTATATAATATTGATCGTATTAGTATCATAATTTTTAAACACTAGGAGATTTTGTCTATATTTCATATGAAAAGTTTTTCTTATTCAAAAAGCTGTCCGTCATTCATCGTAATAATATACGATATTTACAACTGATTTATCACTCATGGGCTTTAGGTTTTTTCAAAATCAATACGTGTACGCTTTTTCTCCCCTAGTATGAGAAACCTGTTATAATGCATGTAAATGAATTTTCAAATTACATTTTTTTAATAATTTAGTGTTTCAAATAAAAAGGTTTGTAATTAGACAAATACAGTTCCCTAAGTTATTTTGTTCTTCATGAAAAAATTTCATGAATCTTATAAAAATTGCATAAGTTATTTAATTTCGAAGTTCACCAAATTGAATGCATGGACAAATCATTTATACAATGAATGCAGGAATCATATATTCAATAAATTATTTTTATTCATATAATACCTAATAAGTATTCTCTGATCTTTGTTCGTAATTACATCTGTAAAGATTTGATTAAATAACAGTTTCTATTGATTGGTTTATCGGTTTGGCCAATATAAATGATTAAAGCAATATGAAATGCAACAATTTCATTTTGGAGGACTAGGTACTATTGTATTGTATGTTTATAATTATCGGATATCTTTATTTCAGTTAGGGAGACCAGAAATTAATTTCATTGGATGTAACTCTGTAATCCCGGTTGTTAAAAGAGAAAGTGAATTTAGTTTCATTTACATAGATGAAGTTTTAGAAATATTTTGATATTTCCAACTAAGAGAGAGAATAATTAAACTTTTGTTTTGATTATTTAAAGGAAAAATATTTTTTCATTCCAGGTTAATGACATTTTTTATTATCTACGCTTCAAATGGAAGTTTGTGGTATACATAAAATTAAACAGAAAAAGAAAATGTGAGATCTATAATAAAAAATTTCGCATTCTGCCCAATCAAAGAAATAAAATCTGATTGATCTGATGAATTTCATGCATTTTATAGGACAAGAGTTACTTAAGTTATTTTGTTCTACCATAAAAAAAATTTGTGAATCTTATATGACAAAAGTTCAATAAATTATTCAATCTCACCAAATTGAATATATGTACAAATCATTAGTAAAAGGTATCCAGGAATCATAAATTCAATTAATTATTTATATTCATATAATACCTAATAGGTTTTATGAAATTTCAGATTTTCGTTCGTAATTACATCTAAAAAGATTTGATTGAATAACAGTTTTGATTGATAAGTTTATCAGTTTGGCCAATATAAATGATTAAGCAATATGAAATGCATCAATTTTCATTTTGGAGGACTAGGTACTATTGTATTGTATGTTTATAATTATCGGATATCTTTATTTCAGTT
>JARQZK010003273.1:0-19805 GCA_030704885.1 Cynegetis impunctata | reverse complement strand
AATTGAATTGGATTGGTATCAGAACCAACTTGTTCTGGTAGATTTGTAAACTTTCATTCTAGTCATCCAAATAATCAGAAGTACAACACTGTTATAGCAATGAAAAATCGAGTTATACATATTTCTGAGGAAAAATTCAAAAAAAACAAATTAAAAAACTAATTGACATCTTTGCTAATAATGGGTACCCTAGAGGTCTATTGAATGAACTTATTTACAGTACTCACTTCTATGACGGTCCCACGGAAGAAGCAAATATAATATTTAAATACAAGAGATTGCCGTATGTTGATAAAGTGACACAGTCAATTATGAACATATTTAAAAATTTTCCAGAAATAAAAATAGCAAAGTTCAATACCCATAATAGCTTGAAACTATTTACAGGAATGAAGAATAAAACACCATTACAATATAAAAATAATGTCATCTATAGAATACCATGTATGGAATGTGACTGTAGTTACATTGGACAAACGCAGCAGTGGTTGAAACAAAGGTTGACGCAACATAAGAGTGACATTAGTCAACCACTATCAAAAAATGGGACATCATTTTAATTTCGAAAATGTTAAAATACTAGAAATAGAACATAATTATAAGAGTAGGCTGTTTTTGGAAATGGTACACATAAGTCAAAGTGAATGCAGTGAATTTTAAATCAGACACAGACCAACTGAGTGAAATCTATATAAATATTTTGAATTAAATCTAATCGTTTTTCAATGTAGGCATTGTTGCCATGTGTTCGTCCCGTTGTCTTCAGTGAGAGGGAATTCATTGTTAGTTTAGATTTGTGTTGAGATGGTGTATATATGCATCCGATATATTACAACTAAGGACCAACTCTATTCTTGTAAGTGTCAAATGTTATGTGCTTTAAATTTGTATATGTGATTTTAATTGTGTAGAGTTATATAAGAGAAAGCGAAAATAATTTTAATAATTTTAAAGTTTTTAATTTTTAAAAATTTTTTGTAGTACTCCTGATGAAGCTGTAAAATAAATGGCGAAATATTGAGTTGAAAAAAAGACAAAGAGTTTATTGAGTCTACAGACCACATTCCCGATAATACAAAGCGTTTCTATATTGTACAGATTGGTCGAAATTATTAAGTGTTATATATATATATATATATATATATATATATATATATACATAACTTTTTGATAATCATTACCAATAGCAGGCTTAATGAATCGCAAAAAACTCGGAAAAGTTTTGAAAAAGCCACGAATGTCGTGGCGAAACGTCAACTTTTTAATAAAATCGATTTTTTTGAGATTCACAAAGCCTGTTATTGCTAATAATTATCAAAGAGTTAAAAATAGTTCACAGGCAACAACATTTCAAATAAATAATATATATATATATATATATATATATATATAAATATATATACTTATATATCTATATATATATAAAAGAAAGTCGTGTTAGTTACACTATTTATAACTCAAGAACGGCTTTACAGATATGGCTGAAAATTGGCGAGGAGGTAGCTTAGAGCCAGGAGACGGACATAGGATACTTTTTTTCACCCCTCTACGATAGACCCCTATTTTTTATTTGTTAAATTCCTTCGAAATGGCTCGACCGATTCTCATGAAATTTTGTGTTCATATCGGTTAGGTCTGGGAATCGGACAAAATCTACTTTTCATCCCTCTGAATTTCGAGGATCGACCGAGGGGTGGTCCACCCCTTAATTTTTATTTTTATTTTTCAGACAAAATTTTCTGTTCTATTTTTTTATGATATATAAATTCAAAAATACATACAACGCTAAATTTTCACCCCTCTATGATCAAACCCCTATTTTTTAATTGTTAAACTCCTCCAAAATGCCTAGACCGATTCTCATGAAATTTTGTGTGCATATTAGTTAGGTCTGAGAATCGACATCCGTTTTTCTGTTCTATTTCTTTTATGTTACAGCATTCAAAAATACATACAAGCCTAAATTTTCAACCCTCTACGATCAACTCCTATTTTTTATTTGTTAATTATAAATTATATAACTTCAATTTTTCTGGCAAGATTTTTATTTTTACTTCGTCATGACTTAGAATAAAAATATTCATATTACTATCAATTTTTTACCCTTCTACGATCAACCCATATTATTCCATCGCAATTTTAATTTTTTTTTTTATCCATAGATCCGCAATAGGGTTGCAAAATGGCAATCGAAAATAACAATAGTCGGTTTGAGAATAGGTCGTAATATCTTTTTCATACTCCCAATGATTAAAGTTCTTGCCGGGTCAGATAGATTGATAGATAGATAGAAAGATAGATAACAAGATAGATAGATAGATATGCAGATAGATAGACAGATAGATAGATAGAATGATAGATAGATAGATAAATAGATAGATAGAAAGATAGATAACTATCTAGATAGATAGATATATAGTTAGATAGGTAGATATACATGGCAGAACAACGTTTGCCGGGTCAGCTAGTCAGTAATAATTTAGATCACCATTTGAAAACAATCTTCAAATGGCAAATTGTGTAGAAGCTTAACGTTTTCAGATTCAAAATTCCCGATAATTAATATGATTATAAGAATATTAATACGTTAGATATCTGGAGAATATCATTATTCTCAATTATGCCACTTTCATATTACCGATTACTGAAAAATCAATATGATGTATTTCGAATAATAAATTAAAATTCCAATATGCTCCGTAGAAGACTAATGTTTGAATTATAATACAAATTCTCTGGATTCTTATTCGCAATTTGAAAATATTCCAAATAACAAGATCGTTTCGAACCGAAAATATTGAAAATTATTACTGTGTCAAATTCCAATCTTACTAGAATGAATTTGTATTTATTTTTTTGATGGCCTCGATGATACTCGTTTACAAAATTGTTTTGATTCTTCAAATTTTCTTAATTCAGGGATTGTGATATTTTTTGTGGATATAATTTCAGAATTTTCCTGGATTTAAATGGAAAATTGTTGAATGCAATAATAGAATAAGATTTTATACACATTTAAAATATTTGTTGCAGCAAGGTACAGGCCATGTTTCTCATGCAGATACAAAAATTTGAAACTATTTTTCCACATTCTCAAAAACAGATAATCTGTCAAATAAAGACAAATATCGCATGCAATGCCAATATCACAATTAAAAATTGACAGATGCCGAAGAAAATAGTAAATGGAAACTGAGAAGCAAATAACTACGCATACTCACTACGCATACCTACTCCTTTTTTTCAACTAATGTGATCTTATTGAGCATACAAAAAATTTGAAGATATAATAAATTAATGTTATAAAAATTGAAAGATCAATACGTGATAAGTATACATCACTTCTCAATAGATTGCTCATAATATATTCAAAATTTTAACATAAAAACAAAAGTGATGCAGACGCCAGATGTGGTTCCGATCTTGTTTAATATGTGAATGATCGATAAGGTTACTTGAAGTATACGGCTATAATTTCGTTACATAACCCGCTACTTCGAACATTCGAAGTTTTTTGAAGATAAATAATATGAAACCGCAATAGTTTTAACCTATTCAGACTCATACTGTGAAATATTTAATAATTTAGTTCCTTCGACGCATACAAAAGTTCATCGAATGAGTCAAGCAACAGGAAACTATGTTGCTATATATAAATATATATATATATATATATATATATATATATATATATATATATATATATATATATATATATATATATATATATATATATATATATATATATATATATATATATATATATATAAATATATATATATATATATATATATATAGATATATATGTATAATATATATAATATATATATATATATATTATTATATTATACATATATATATATATATATATATATATATATATTATATACATACAACTACATATATATATATATAATATATATATATATATATAATATTATATATATATATATATATATATACATATATATATATATATATATAATATATATAATATACTATATATATATATATATATATATATATATATATATATATATATATATATATATATAGTATATATATATATATATATATATATGTATATCTACATAGTGGATAATTTTTTTGAAAAAATTTGAAGTGTCCCAAAAACGGAGTCTAAAAATTGTATACCTACAGTAAACCATCGAGATATCCATCTGACGAACTCTTTCAGCGCACTGGAGTAATGGATCTCAGACAGCTATTCTTTGTAGTCCTTGCAATTCATCAGGGAAGAAATCTTCACGGTATGCGTTTCAATAAACATGGTGATGAAACGAGGCTGAGGGGTCAATTGATCTTTACCCCGAAGGCCAACAGGACGATTTTTCAGAAATAACATACCTCTTTGGCACCAAGAGTGTCCTTCCAGTTCTCATAAAATTTAGTAGCAACAATCATCGTTATAAAAAATAATGGATACTTTGTCTCTCCAGACAGTTTGTGAGAAGAAAAGTTTTGAATATGGATAGTTTTATCCTATACTTGTAATAAACTATAAAATATATAATATAGATATATATATATATATATATATATATATATATATATATATATATATATATATATATATATATATATATATATATCCAAAGAAATATTAATAGGGTAGTTCAGCCTTAGGTAATCTGAAAGAAATACTCTTTAGACAATGTCCGAGCTTTCGTCAACGTTTATTGACTTCTTCAGGGCTGCAATTACAAAATCAACATTAAAGCAATCACGATAATAAATATTCACAAATTTACATTATGTATGAGAATAAAAAAAACTCAACATGAACATATACATAGGTTGGTTAGAATGGATTTTACTGAATGGTGTTAATTTACTGAATGGTGTTAATTTACTGAATGGTGCGATTTTTACGGAAACAATATCTGAAATGAAACGCGGACAATTACAAAGACATGTCTTTGTAATTGTCCGATACTTCCAACCTAAGTTATATTTATAAGTACTTGATAAACCCAAAATTTCGGTGCAGAGAGATGAATAATTATAATCCGAATTTTAACTTGTTTACCCACCTGTACACACGTGAATCATGCGACACATGTCTTTGTATTTGTCCGCGTTTCATTTCAGATATTGTTTCTGTAAATTTCGCACCATTTAGTAAATTAACTCGAAGAAAAGTCATTCTAACAAACCTATGTATATGTTCATGTTGAGTTGTTTTTATTCTCATAGATAATTTTAGTTTGTTAATATTTATTATCGTGATCGTTTTAATGTTGATTTTGTAATTGCAGCCCTGAAGAAGTCAATAAACGTTGACGAAAGCTCGGACATTGTCTAAAGGGTATTGTTTCATATAAGTAAAGGCTGAACTACCCTATTAATATTTTTTTGGATACATTATAGCAGCTGTGAAATAAATTGACTATATATATATATATATATATATATATATATATATATATATATATATATATATATGTATATATATATATATATATATATATATATTATATACATTGTTGAAATAGTTGCTGAAATATCGAATTTGTCTCAAATGATTCATGGAAATGAATCGCGTGTTGAGGGGCCATAATGAGTGGTCTGCGACCTTAATGGACTATTGGCTGCAATAGGGAAAATTAACGGAATTGTAG
Organism: Cynegetis impunctata; assembly: GCA_030704885.1. Taxonomy (NCBI): domain Eukaryota; kingdom Metazoa; phylum Arthropoda; class Insecta; order Coleoptera; family Coccinellidae; genus Cynegetis; species Cynegetis impunctata. The sequence goes on along the minus strand of JARQZK010003273.1, from coordinate 14,163 downwards.
GCATTATGCCTCTTGTATTTAAAACATTCACGTGAAAAAGTCTGAGGAAAGCAAACTCAGACATTTTTATGATGAAGTATTTCAAAGTTATTTGGTTAGGGGATTTTTATCAAAGTAAGTTTTGTTATTATATGACAAAGGGACATTATTATGAAAAGTTTTATATCAGATTAGTAATGAAACTACCAGTGAAATAAGACTTTGATAGAATAATTCAAGAGCCGTCAAGCTTCATTTGATTGCTTCTTTTTATATCTATATAGGTACTAATATGTGAAGAGAAAAGGTTGTCCCCTTTTTCAGCATGTTGCGCGCACATGTTTGATATTTTGAGTAGTTGAAGTTAATTTAGAGAAGAAGCGCACAAATCTGAAATTTAAATAGAATATATATTACACACACATTTAATTTAAGGAAAACATCTTTTTCGAAAGATAATCAATTGAAATTCCTGGCTTTTTAAATCTTTAACATTCAATGTTAGATTCGCATTGTTGACGAAAGAATAAATAATTTTTGATTAATGCTCGACCCCTATCCCTATTCCTGATTTTGAAATGAAAAAATCTAACACTTTAGGATGAAATTGATATTGAGAAACAATATGAAAACTTTTCCAGAAATGGAATGAATATAACTTCTAAAAAATTTCCCATTTCTATATTTGGAGTTATGATCTTGTTCTTGAGTTCAAACACATAACTCCTAGAAGAAATCACTTTCAGTTTATTCCAAATTTTTGCAGGAAACTTTTCCAATCTTTTTTTCCTCAAGAACCTACTTCAGAAAAAATAGCCTTATCGGTCCATACTTTCGCAAGTGATACGGTTACCAACGAACAGCATTTCACTTTATATAGAAGTTTGTGTTTTCGATCGAAACGGCGTTTCTAGTCCATGTAAAAGATCGAGTAGGTACTTGTGACCAGTTGAAAGAAACTTTTTTGCATGATTGTGAACCAGCCGTTTTCCAAACTAACCATCCCAAATAAAATTACACAGTATTAAAAAAATACATTGCACGGTTTTTTTAACCTTCAACTTCAAAAATACAGTCAATATAACTTTTTTGTACGAGCCGATATGACACGTAATTATATATATATATATATATATATATATATATATATATATATATATATATATATATATATATATATATATATATATATATATATATATATATATATATATATATATATATATATATATGTATATATATAGTAGGAGTATAGTTTTACTAGGTTAAGGCCAAGTTATATTATCAGATCCTGAGATCAGACCTAGAAACATTCAAAAAATTAAAGAAGTACTACATAAGAATAATTATCCAAGACAGTTTTATGAACCTATAATAAAGAAAAGAATCCACCAGATTTATAACCGTATTTCTCATGAAATTACAGCTAATAAAAAAGAAACAAACTACATTGGAATGGAATTTATATCGGAGATTTCATACAAAATCAGCAATGTCATGAAGAAATATAATATAGTGATAAGCCCCAAACCTAATAATGTAACTAGATTTTTATACACTAAACTCAAACCAAAGATTGAGCAACGGGAAACACATACAATATATAAAATAAATTGTGGTGAATGTGAATCCTGTTACATTGGAAACACAAAACAATATTTACATAAAAGAATATATGAACATAAATATTCAATACAAACTAATAAAAAATCTACAGCTTTTGCAAAACATGCAATCGAACAATTACATTCTGTTGACTTTGAAAATATAAAAATCATGAAAAGGGAAAAGAACCAGCTAAAAAGGAATGTTTTAGAAATGATCGCAATTCAGAAAGAAGAAATGACGACAATTAATTCAAGAGTGGACATCGAAAATTTTGGAAGAATTTACCATAATATCATTCATCAAAACCACAGAGGCCATGTAACTTAGGAGAGAAGAAGATAAACTTGCATAGGTAGATGTTATTGTATTTGAGGGTTATGTTAATTATTATTTGAAAACGACATAAGTCGAAACGCGAAATGGCCTTAACCTAGTAAAACTATACTCCTACTATATAATAAAAGTGGTCAGTAAAATTTGAAGAAAATATATATATATATATATATATATATATATATATATATATCAGTGGCGGCTCGTGAGGTTTTGGTTTGAGGAGGCTACAAGAGGTGTTGAAAAATACACCATAGGCGAAAATATTTAGGATTTCAAGGTCAACCGCCTTATAATTTAAAGAAAATCAAAGTAAAATAAGCACCCTAAGCTATTAATTTGTTTTCACTTTCCAGTGTCTACCTTGAGACCTACAACTCCTATTTACAATATTCACAAAAACTCTTCTCAGCCAATTAATCAATTCATCTATTCATCAATTTTTTTTTTCTTTCACAAAATAGGTACCTACCTACCTACTTATCGAATTTTCAACAGCTGGTGAGAGCAAATAAAAAGTTATTATATATTTTTGAAGATTAGCGGGATTCTGCGATCTTTATCGTTAGCAAAATGATCTATAATATCCTCATAAAATTTTTTGTCTGTCGCCAAAAGTTTTACCAATTCCTTTTCAATAGACAACAAACTAATATTTTTCAAACGATCCTGGCTTATTGAATTTCGTAAATAAGTTTTAATTCTCTTAAGAGTGGAAAACGAGCGCTCTACGGAAGCCGATGTCACCGGGATAGAAACAATCAGACATAAGAGTTTATAAACTTGGGGTAAATCTTGATTCAAATCATTATCAAAAAGGTATTTAATAGTCCTCACATGATTTTCATTTTGCCCCAAAACACACAGTTCACTTTTTATGGCCACCTTATAAAAAAAAGTTTATTTTTGACATAAATTTTCCCAAAGGTTATTTGGAAAATTAGCCGAAATTCCGGTTAACAAATTTTTATTGAGTAAGTCGAAGAAATGCAGTTCTTTCAAATCAGAGAACCTTATTTCTATTTGACCCCTAATAATATCTAACATTTCATAAAATATTCGCTTATAGTGAAGCTCCATATCTGCGTAACTGAATTTCTTTCGTTTTGGGCTAAATTGAGTCGTATCATCAGTAGTTTGAAATACAGAAAATAGTTTTTTAAAATAAACTTCTGCACGAAATTCTGAAATTTTTTCCAAGAGAAACTTGAGCCGATTTCGTGAGTAAATTACATCTGAAAACTTGTGCTGTAAGATTTGAAAAACTATTTCTGTTTGTTCAAAAATTAATTTAAAGATGTTTAAAAAATAAAGAAATTCCTTATCTTGTAAGTAAGATATTAATCCGCGTGCTGTATTTAAAGTTACTTTATCGGTGAAAAATTCCTCACTTTCAACTAGGTATAGAATTAAATCCTCAAATCCTAAGCGGCCCCAAACAGAGACATTTTCACTAGTAAAAAGTAAACACTGCCAACAAAATAATTTATTTTTTACCTGTGATCCGGTTAGGCAAGGATGTCTCTCATAATTCCTTGTATTAAAACCGCAGTCTTGTTGTCCGTTACGCTGCACCAAATTGTTTAATTCAGGGGTAGGTCACAATGTTTTTATTAAAAGTTTATCCTCATAAAGTTATGGGATAACAAATATTCCACTAAGTCACCATTGAAATTTGTGAAATTAACTTCAGAAACCAAACTCATTTTAAATACGCGAACAATATAAGTAAACCCGCTGCCATTAGTAATTACGAGACTGATTTCCTATCCGTGTTGCCATTTACATGTGTTTTTCTTTTCTATTGCAATGAAGTATTCATTCGGAGTATTTGCCCCGTTGTTTGCTTTTCTGTGGCAGGCATAATGAACGTTGAGAATATACCTTTCTAAGCCTCCGCAGCGTTGCCACAAATCTTGAATTGAATTAAATACAGTAAATGTAAATACCTTCTATCTTAATTAATAAATTATATTATATAATGTAGGTTGAAAGGAAGGTAGGTGCATAAAATGATATGATTTTGATTAATATGAATATGCTGAATGCTGACTATTCAATATAATATATTAGTGATACACGGAATATTATTGAGGAGGCTTAGCCTCCTTAGCCTCCATTGACTAGCCGCCCCTGATATATATATATATATATATATATATATATATATATATATATATATATATATATATATATATATATATATATATATACATACGACTAATACTTTCAATGCAAATGTATACTTAATAAATATACTCATATAATATCTGAGAAAAGTTCATAGTAAATATATTTTTCTAGTACGAAAATGTTCTGACCCCCTTTGTATTTCACCATTGTTTATTGAAGAACTACTGTAAGCAAGTTCGTAGATATACAATTTCATCAATAACTCACTCCATTTGTTTGCTATTTCGAGATTGACGTAGCGCTTCAGGGGACTACCGAGATTAATATTAATTTTTCATTCTATTTACGTAAACAACACGGCTTTAATTAGACACTATTGACTTGATTTCAGGAGAATCATAAAATCGTCGAAGTTATTAGGTTACTGTTGATTTTTTATTATTCCAGGTAACGAAAAATTTATTCATAAATAGATATTACACATTAAACTTTCAATTCTTCTTTGGCCGCCGGCCGTATGGATTGTAACTATTTTGTTCTAATTTTCAGCGTTTATATGTACATAAATAATTTTATAGAGATGAATGAGTGTAAAAACTATATAAATATAGTAATGATATTTCAATTGAGTATTTCAGCGTATTGCTGGACGCTAAATGGTTCATTTACTCGAAATATAGGATTAAAAAAAGTTTGAACGTGCTCCAAAAAAAATGGTTTTGTCTGAAGCATTCATTTTAACCAATGAATTAATAAAATTATATATATATATATATATATATATATATATATATATATATATATATATATATATATATATATATATATATATATATATATATATATATATATATATATATATATATATATATATATATATATATATATATATATATATATATATATATATATCTAATATATAAAATTCTCGTGTCACGGTGTTATAAGTTAAACTTCTCCGAAATAGCTCGTACGATACGGATGAAATTTTGTGTGCATATCGGGTAGGTCTGAGAATCGGCTAACATCTATTTTTCACCCCCCTAAATGTTAAGGGAGGTTCAACCCTCAATTTTTAATTTTTATTTTCCAGACAAAATTTTCCGTTCAATTTTTTATATGATACAAAATTCAAAAATACATACAACTCTGAATTTTCACCCCTCTACGATCAACCCCTATTTTTATTTGTTAAATTCCTCCGAAATTCCTCGACCGATTCTGATGAAATTTCGTGTGCATATCGGGTAGGTCTGAGAATCGGCCAAAATCTATTTTTCACCCCCCTGAATGTTAAGGGTGGTCCAACCCTTAAATTTATATTTTTATTTTTCAGACAAAATTTTCTGTTCTATTTTTTATATGATACAACATTCAGAAATACATACAACCCTAAATTTTTAACCCTCTACGATCAACTATTTTTTATTTGTTAATTATTAACTTCAATTTCTTTGGCAAGTTTTTTTTATTTTGTCATGACTAAAATAAATGAATAAAAAATTCATATTACTCTCAATTTTGTACCCTCCTACGATCAATATCTATTTTTCATCGCGATTTTCATTTTGTTAAATTTTGTTCACAGATCCGCAATAGGGTTGCAAGATGGCAATCGAAAATAACAATAGTCAGTCTGAGAATAGGTCGTAATATATTTTTCATACCCCTAAGTGATTAGGGTGGTTCTTCATAAAAAATTTTATAAATTTTTTTGGCAAAATTTTTTATTTTTATTTAATTATGAAGTTGCATTAAAAAATACATACAACTCTAAACTTTCACCCTTCTATCAAGAACCCATACTTTTAATAGCCATTTTAATAATTTAAACAGCATTTGCCGGGTCAGATAGATTGATAGGTAGATATAATGATATATAGATAGTTAGATAGATAACTATCTAGATAGATAGAGATAAATCGGTAGATAGATGAATAGATAGAAAGATAGATAGATGAAAATAATTTATATGGCAGAACGACTTTTGCCGGGTCATATAGATTGATAGATAGATATGTAGATAGATAGATGGAATGATAGATAGATAGGGATACATTGGCAGTTAGATGAATAGATAGAAATGTAGAGGGTAAAAGATAAAGTGTCGTTAACAACACGTTCTAATGTTGTATATAGCATACCCTGTAGAGATCCGGCTGGATCACCAAATGGATTACCAATCAGCAAAAATTCTAGCAACGGAATCCAATACAAAAAAGCGAACCTTTCTTGAAATGGCATTCATAGCTCAAGAAAAAATGTGCATGAATAGGAGAGCTGACATAGACCATCTGAGTGGAATATATGCATTTTTGTTAACAATGGATGTAAGGTGCCCACAAGCTACCACTCCGGTCGAAGATGAATGATGGATAACGATGGTTGTGAAGTTGTTTTCTTCGTTCTGTTTTTCGTACAACAGAGTACACCTACCTACCTACTTAGAACATGGAACGTGTCAATCGAGCATTTTGACAGAGATGAATGAAGTTTGATGTTTGAATTTATTCCTAACCTGCAAAATACTTTAACCGTTTTTCCTGGTTCACTCTTACTTAGTTGAAATGATGTAAATGATTTTTAGGAGTTTTTAAGTTAATTTGGAAATGTTACAACTTTAATTTCACTACTGAGCGTGTAAGATTTTTTCCATTTTGCGTCAATTTATGTTTTGCTGAGGTCACTATATATGTGTGATGGTAGTAATGGTTTTTTAAAAATGTTTAACATCCTTGTACTCATCCTCACCAAAGATGTAAGAGCTCAAAACTACAATAAGTTGAAACTGTTACTACTGTTTTTTAAACCTTTTCAGAATCCCTGAAGATGGAAACAATTAATAAAATTTCCGAAAGCTTGGATCAACTTTAAAGAGTTTTCCATTGTACCAGCTGCATTTCCCGATATTTTCGTTTTACTATATATATATATATATATATATATATATATATATAATATAATATATATATATATATATATATATATATATATATATATATATATATATATATATATATATATATATTATATATATATATATATATATACATATATGACCCTTTGGAATCAGTGTTCAATTGAAGATTCCTGGTGCGAAAAAAAATATTGTCGCCAATATTATTCATTATAATATTTAGGCAAGCTATGCGAGAAACAATTAGTAAGTAGGTATCCATTTTTTGATGTCGCCAGGAAATAAAAAATTGATAAAAAATATCGACAAATATAACAAATAATTCTCCAAATCACAGTAATCAAACTGCTCGAAAATAAACGGCAAACTCGAAATACCTATCAGCTCAGTTCGTTAAAAACTGGGTACACAAAGTCCAGAATCCACTGAATACGCCCACTTGCTCCCTTTCATCATCTTCTGCTGGAATGAATCTGACTCACAGACAGCAGATCCGACGTCCGCATTCTAACAGGTTGGATTAATTTCCTAGAAAAGGGTTGTATCTCTCTCTACTCAGTATGGACTTGCATCTTAATGATTGCAAGAATGGTTTTGAGTGAATTAACGTAATGAAAAGATCTGAAGAAAGATATCATTTCATTTCGATATAATTGAGATTTATCAAGATGAAATGTTACCTTATCGTATAGCATAGAGGTGGACGAACTGAAAATTACTGCCAATTTGAACAAAATTTCCATTATTGGAAATTATTAAATAGATTTTCAAGAGGCTCTTTTTCTATACAAGCAAGGAGAAATCCACATTCGTTCATGTTGAAGATATGTGCCTGCATCTTACATTTAATCAAGTATATTTTTACGTTTTTCTTTTGGATTGATTTATCTGTAATGATTCTTAAATATTAAGTATACTTTATTTAATTAAACTAATTGCCGTAAATAATAATTATAATCCTATAATAACAGATAATATGATAAAAAGTTGTTCAAAAATGCGATTAGCCAGGTGTACCCCCTTACTAAACATAATATCAAATATAACAGCCTCAATTTCATCGGAAATTGAAGTGAAAAACTTAAATCTCTCTTATCTAAGCACAACATCAACATTGCTTATCGTACCGGTAATAATTTAAGAAAATCATATAAAAAATAATAAATCCAGAGTTCATAAAAATAATAAATCAGGAGTTTATAAAATTAATTGTGGCGATTGTGATATGTTTTACATTGGTAGAATTTTCAGAAGTTTTCAAACTAGAATTTCAGAACACAAGCGTAGCTTTGTTGATCAAAAGTCGAATTCACATTATGCAAACCATTTAATCGAAGAAAATCACACATTCAATTTCGATTTAAAAATTTTAAATACTGAAAGTAAGGGAATTGAACTCAATATATTAGGATCATTACAGATAAATAAATACAAGCATTCCGGTCTCCTATTGAATAGCCAAATCGATCATACTTCAAGCCCTCTTCTTAATCTTTTCAAAATTACCGAACTACCTGACTAGCAGTTCAGAATTGGTTTTTCCTATTATAATTATTATTCGTAACCATCTTTATATTTACCCCTTCTACACATTTTGTCATCTCTTTATTTCTTGTTTTCGATATAACAGAGGAACATAGTTAGTTTGTCATAAGCATCTGAAGAAGGTGAACTTCCACCGAAACGTGCTTCATGCGTTATTTCTTTTAATAAATGTGTATATTGTTATTATTAAACATTGTTTTAAAATATATTTTCACGTGTTTTGATTGTAAAAATTATCAGATAATCCACCAAAGAAGCTGGTTTTTTGTATTCCACGACGCGAAATCTGCATTCACAATGCAACAGTGTATTATAGGAAATGTCAAGTCACTACGACTCAGGATGTGCAAATAGTTTCAATCTCATTAGATCTCTTCAGTGCAGCATACTCTAATATGTCATAGAGATGAGATCTTCATGTCAGAGAGTATTTGTTCTCTAGACGAAACTCTGAATATTTTGTCTAAACAGTGAATTGTTGGTTGCTAATATCTGTGTCGTAGGGCATTATGGGTTATATTCTATGTAGCAGTTCGGCCACGATTTTTATTGGGGAACAATAAGTAATATGTCAATTAACTCCGAGTCAATTAAGCTGCACTGAAGAGATCTAATAAGATCGAAATAGCTTTATGCAGATCTTGAGTAGAGGTGACTTGACACATATAACCAGCTTACTTGGAGCTGGTTATATGTATGGTTGATTGATAACATTAAATTATTGCACAATTTTCGTTACTCACTTTACTGGATATATGAAACTGACTTTGGTCGATAAGTTTGATTTATATGTATTGATTGTTAAAGTTGTCATATTCTGGTAGAATTGAATAAAAAGGTTTTAGTAAAACTTTTAACATGTTTTTCTATAAAAATAGTAGGTAATATTCGCTCAATAACTTATTCAGAATATTGATATCAATTCCACTTCAACAGTTCACAACATTATGGCAAATACTGAAAATAGCTTCTTAATACAACTCAAAATGAAAACGCTTAAGCTTCCATCATTATGATCGTATTTTCCCCTAATTCTTGTTTCTTACATTACTGACCTCCTAAGTAAATTTGGAAGGGTTGTGCAGGTGAAACCTTGACATCCACGAAAGTACATTGCGATCTGGCCCCATGGCGGAGACTCGTTGCTCCACTTCTTTAATCATTTGAATGGCATACATCCAAGTATCCAATTCACAATGGAAGTGGAAAACGATGGGTCTCTGCCATTCCTCGATGTCATGATCAAAAAACTTCCATCCCAAGGCTTCTCCTATTCAGTTTATCGTAAACCCACCCATTCAAATCGTTATCTGAACGCCCAGTCTCACCACCATCCTTCTCAACTTAACTCTGTAGTTAATACCCTAATCTACCGTTCCATTCGACTATCTGACGACGAACACCGTGAATCAGAACTCAATACTCTAAAACATATATTATTACGGAACGGTTACAACACATATCAAATCAACAAAAGCATACGCAAACACACAAACATCAAACCACCTCTACCACCTTCCAATCCCACTGAACAAGAATCTACACCTAAATTATTTCTTCCTTACATCAAAGGAGTAACAGATAAGATCGCAAGATCTCTCAAAAACACAAACATCAAAACAATATTCACTACTCAACAAAAACTCTCCCATCTGGTCAGATCCGTCAAGGATAAAATTCCTAACGAAAATCACGGTGTTTATGAGATTCCCTGTTCCAATTGTCCTCGTTCTTATATAGGACAAACGAACCGACGAATTCAGGTCCGTGCCAAAGAACATTCACTTTCGGTAAGACACTCAGATATCGCCAACGCCCTTTCCCAACATCACACCCAAACAGGCCACATTATCGATTTCCCCAATACAAGAACTATTGCTCCCGTCCGATCTTTCAAATCCCGAATTTACCGTGAAGCTGTAGAAATAGAAAAACGTCCAAATTGTTTGAACACCAGAGATGACAGTCACAGACTCCCATCAGCATGGAAACCACTTCTCAGTGGTCGCCATGTCACACCCAATCAGAGTGCATCCCGCACTGATGAGCGTGAGTACCCGCCCCCTTCCCCTATGAATACGGCCACGCGACGATCGGCCCGTCAGTTGACTCTGAAGAGTAGGCAGGTTGAGACTTCAGAGTTGACAGGAAGCAGTACGGTTAGTGGAGTAGGCAGGTTGAGACCACGCAATCGTATTGTTTCCGATTCCTTCTAATTCGATTCGTGGAATAGGCAGATTGAGGCCACGAGTCTGAATTATTTCCCTTCTAATTCTCCTGAAGATGGCTTCGCAAAAGGAGCCGAAACGTCGAGATTTTTCAAATCTTTTACGCGGTTCATTCCGTGAACCAAGTTTTTCATATATATATATATATATATATATATATATATATATATAATATATATATATATATATATATACAAGAATTTCGAAAACCAAATAAAGGTAGCTGTTCGTGAGGCTGCAGTCAAAATTATCGGATGCCAAGGGAAAGAAAAGAAAACATCTATTTTTGTATTCTGTCACGCTTTCGAGAACTTTTTATTATTTTCTTCAGGACAAATGAGAGTATTAAAGGAAATCAGCATCTTCATCAGTTAACAGAAAAATCAATGTGACATCTCTATCTAACAAAGTCAATGAACAAGGTCAATAAACAATGAAAACGTCCCTATTATAACCAGAATTTTTTTTTTTATTCTCCCTCATATAATCACAATATTAAACGAAAGATTGAACGACTCTAGAAACACGTGCTTCAATGAAACACGTTCATTGAAACGACAAAATTGAGGAATTCTAGGTAGAAGTCAAGCACATACCCGATGAAATCTGTGATATATAGTGTCTATATTCCTGTATGATTACACTCACATAGTTTCTAAAAATTACGATTAGACGGATAAAACCTGTGGATTTTTTCAGAACTTAAAAGAGAAATCGATTCAAATAGCATTCAATTTATAATCGTTTGTAATTTAAAAGACAAATAAAGTAAACTTTCTGCCTTCAGCTGTGCGTAAACTTCATGAATTGTAATCATTCATCGAGAAGCCGTATAAACGAATGGAAAAATAATGGAATTAAAAACTTCAAAGGCATCATCCGGATGAAATTATTCAGAAGGATCCATATTTTTCTAACGTTATCATGCAAATATTCGAAGTTCATTAAAATCGTCCAAACAAACTCATTCACAATTCGCCATGTCTACTTAGAAGGCGAATAAACAGAAAAACTAATGAATTGAATACAAAAGGTTTTCACTTGATGAATCTAACTGATCTTGATAAGGAATGAAAATATACATTTTCCAAAAATTCACACTAAATTTTGTTACAAAAGATGCCGAAAGTTTCGCTTCTACCAAGGCATCATCAGTCATGACAGTATCTAAAAAAGCCCTGTTTTCTAGAAACTTACTCGTTCTACATTCAGAAAGAATGTTTGCTGCTAGAGAAGGAAGTTGAGACAGTTTTCAAGGGCCTGAAATAATTTGGAGAGGCTGTGGAGGAGAGTAAAATTGCTAAAAAATACATCTTCTTCATACTAAAATGGTGATATTTAGGGCAAAAATTTGAGGGAAAATAGAGGATTAAGCCTCTATTTCAAATCAATCAACGAACGAAATTTCAACCCTCTAACACAATCTGCTTAAGTTGTGGTGATGTGCAAAACATCAAAAACCACGAAAAAACAAAAAATCTATTCATAAAAATTGCGGCGGACAGAGAATAGCTATTTATGCCATCAGTTACGAAATGCCTAATTTTGTGTAACTCACAAGTTACCCAAAATTTCATTTCGTAACGTATTGCATACAAGATTTTTTCTAATTTTGAAGAAAGTAATAAAAAAATAAAATTTAATATAATTGATAAAAATTTGGAAAACATAAATTTAGTTTGTTTCTGTTACTTCATGTTAGTTGTCAGTTTGACATTTTGTAAAAAAGTCTAGACGGAAGGTTTTTAGCGAGATTGATATATTTTTAGTTTTATTTTAAAAAAATGAGTGATTCAAGTTCAGAAGAGCTACCAAGCGATATTGAAGAGGCAGCAGGTAATGCTCTATTATCAGTAATTCCCAAAAAGTCAAAGGCAGTTTATGATTTGGCATACGAAAAATTTGTTACGTGGCGTGATGAGAAGAAAATTAAACTTGTTAATGAGGAAGTTTTACTTGCATATTTTGAGGGTAAGAAAGATCTAAAAGTTTCCACATTATGGACACTTTACTCAATGTTAAGGTCTGAACTAAATCTGAAAAGGAATATTGATATTAAAAAATATACAAATTTGGTAGCATATATTAAAAGGCAAGCGGACGGGTACAGTGCTAAAAAGTCAAAAGTTTTTATTAAAGAAGATTTTGCCAAATTTTTAGTGGAAGCTGATGACAAAGAATACTTAATGGCTAAGGTTGCAATGATAATTGGAATGGCAGGAGCATGCAGAAAAGCAGAATTAACATTTCTTCCAGTTGAAAATGTTATAGACGAAGGAAGCCATTTTCGTGTTGATATCCCACCTTCAAAAACAAAAGTTATACGGCAGTTTGCAATTACCACTGGAGACATTGAAAATACGAATCTTGTTGAAATATTAAGAAAATATATTAAGTTGCGTCCCCAGGTTCTTAAACACAACAGATTTTTTGTAAAATATGCGAATGGAAAATGTACCAGAAATCCTGTGAAAATTAACACATTTAGCAGTCTGCCAAAAGTTATTGCATAATTTCTTGGTCTTTCAAATCCTGTTCTATATACTGGCCACTGCTTCAGAAGAAGCTCTGCCACTTTCCTAGCAGACAGTGGCGCTGAAATTTTAAAATTAAAGAGGCATGGAGGTTGGAAATCTACCTCTGTTGCGGAGGGATATGTTGAAAATTCCATGAATAATAAAAAACTTATAGCGCAAGAAATATTTGGTGAAACATCTAATGCAATGTGCGCCGCTTCCCAAATAACAGCAAGTTCGAGCATTGAAAAAAATATGTCGTCGGGAATTAATTTGAATAATTGCAATAATTTTGTTATCAATATTTATAATAATTAATTAATTTATAATTTATGTTTTTAACTTGTATTATAACAGTTTAATAAATAGAATAATTCTTTTTGTCACTAATTTTGAAATACATTTTTCGTCACCAATTGCATAAAATTTTACTTTATGCAACTAGTTACAAAAAGTAAGACGTTTCATAATGTCAATCCGTTTTAAAAAGTGTCACTTTATATGTCAAAATTAGAAAAAATAGTTTATACAACTAGACGGCATCTAACATACTTTATTCGATGCACATGAAAATTTTCAAACCTCTAACTCAATGTGGAGGAAGTTTGGGGCTGCAAAAATCTGTTGGCTGAATTTCTGATATCACCGAGTTCAAAGTTTTACCCTATTGCACCTTCCCGCAACTCTAATTCCCAAAGTTTGGAGATGTGAAAATTTTGACCGAATTTACCCTAATTTTGATAGTATTATGCTGCCTCAAAAACAATGATTTGTTCTTATAGGGAACGCTGGATATTTCAAAATGTACCGACAACAAATATTGTGACAATGTTATAAGCTTTACTTCTTTAATTATTTGCTTAGATTAGTAAAATTACAGTGAAAGTTCATTTTATATCAAAAA
>JARQZK010003272.1:0-19872 GCA_030704885.1 Cynegetis impunctata | reverse complement strand
TCTACAACAGAAAATTCGTATATAGTTGACGAATCGGCAATCATCATCTAAGGAAAATATCTTCAACGCCCAGAAACATCTCCCATTCAGTTTCACAATAAAATATACAGATAAATCCCCCTTCAAATCTGCATTTTCCTAGTAGATTGCGTTAAAATGCGCCCCCGTATCGTGGTTTTACAATCTCGGTTACTCCGCAGATTGCCTTCGAGGATTATTATATCAACCCTCGGGGGTATATGTCATACGTTCATTCCGCGCCATATCGCATTTCTGGACTCATTTTTCCATACCGAATTCCGCAATTTTCCCCATATTGTCGTCCGCAGGCTCATCCGGCTCATATTTTCCCTAGACTAATAAGCGTCATTGTTTCTCCGTTTGCATTTTCATTTTTCCGAAAACGCTTTTTTTTCGTTTTCCAGCCTGTAATTGTCTTGTTAAGGGAGAGGGCAGTCGTTTGCCCACATCCTTCAGCGGACGCTCTGCCGAAGGCAAACGGTGCGGGGCTCTGTTCTTGAACATCCTAATAACAAGCGGGTCTCAGTTCTCGAACATTCGTAGGTCGTAAAATGAAAGGTTTTATGACTTTCGGGGGTAATGGTCGAGTTCGTAAGTTCAAGAGATTTTTTCCAACGAACACTTTAAGAGGATTCAGCGTGGGTTTCCGGATAATCTCGGAAAAGTTGAGGCTGTATTTTGTCCATGCTAAACATTGATTGCGATTCTTTGAAGCTCCTTTTAAAATTATCTTTTTTCGGTTGATATCAACAACAAGCAAAACATGCATGGATCAATTTAATCCTAGAAATATCAAAAGTAAAATATGTGAAAGCCTACAAATCCTTCACAGATTGCCAAAGGGGATAGGCTACCGCGTCATATTCAGAAACTGTATTATTTGCATATTTCAATGAAGTCCTCAACTTTGTGGGCGAATATTCCATGTTAAGGACTACGCTGAATATTAACAGAACTGTAGACATTGACTTATTTTTTTAAGAGCAAAAAATCTATTCCAAATATGATATTTACAAGTTATTTAATTGATAAGGTAAATTATTTGTTGAGTGAAATTTTCATGAATAACTTAGAAGAAAAAATTTTCAATTCTGATAAGATTTTAATAACTAACGTTTCTTTATGGAGGCGTTATGAACATGATATTTTTTGTATTTGGACCGGTACAGATAGGCAGTTAGGTAATTTCCTTGAATATATAAATACTTTCTACAACTCGATTCAATTTACAAAAAAAGTAGAAAACGAAAACGGCACCTTGAATTTCTTAGACGTTCAGATTGCTAGGAACTTGAATTCTCTTACTTTCAACATTTATAGAAAACCAACCTTCACAGATACTTTAATTCACAGCGACAGTAACCAACACATTAAAATAAAACTCAGTGCTTTCCATTCATTCATACATAGGTTAAATGAAAGTCTTATCGATAAGCTCATTGAAAAAAAACGAATAAAGAATCTTTTGCATTCAATATACCCCACGCAAACTATTAATGAAGAACGAAAATACTTCCCAATAAATTATGTGCCGAATTTGAGTAGCAAAATTTGTAACAGACTATCGAAAAATAACGTTAAAACAATTTGTACAAATAAAAGAAATTTGAAGTCATTCTTGGTCAATAATAAAGAAAAATCTGACATCGGAGGAAACAGTGGTGTTTACAAAATATTTTGCGACGAATGTCCTGCTTTCTATATTGGACAAACAGGAAGGAATATAAACATTCGTGTTGAAGAACATAAAAAGTCAATTTTACAAAACAAAAATACCACTGGCTTCTCCGATTATAGTATAAAATTTAATCACTTCCTGGATTTCAACAAAACCCAATTGTTGCATCCAGGCAACAAAATGAAGCGCCTTGACCTTCTTGAAATTCTCGAAATAAGTTCTACCCCTTGTAAACGAACAAATTGATTTTCAGGTATCACCTTTGCTTTTGTCTGTTTTATATAATAAGATGTATACTCTCCTGCAGTCAGTCTTGATAATGAGTTCATAACTCGAAACATGTCGACTGCTAAATACAGTATCTAAATATTTTTATACAGTGAAACTTAAGCCAAGTGTGTTTTATTTTAAAGTTTAAAGTTTATAAATTATTATCTTCATCGATAAACTTGTTGAATTATTCTAAAAATAATTATTTATAAAAACATGTTACTCCAGACGTTACTATTGATACAATTTGTACAAAATTGATATTGCCAAGCTAAGTAAGCTCAGTGCTCGCTTGGTTCAATCCCAAGAAGTAGGTAACAGTTTTTTTTTGCAAATAATATTTTTAATTTTTTCTGTTCTATTCATCATGTATCTCTTCTAGAAGAGACGAACTTTCTAAAATGAAAACAACAGATCGTAAAAACTTGGACTCAAACAAAAGTGCTAAGACAATTCACAATAACCGGTGTATTTTACGATATTTATAAAAAATACAGAAACTTTCGTCATGAACTCATTGCACAAAAGTGCTGTTTCGTAAATTATCGAAAAGGAAAATGCGCATGATGTGCCACAAACACTTAGTGGTCGGACCTTTTTTTGAGGCAGGAGAACCCTCTAGATAGTCCATTTTCCTGTGTAACACGATTTTTAAAGATATGCCACAAACACTTGTTTGTGGTCTGACTCTTTTTTGAGGCAGGAGAACCCTCCAGATGGCCCATTTTTCGGTATATAACTCTATGCAGATTTTGAGTCGGAGTGACTTGACGTTTTCTATAATTCACTGTTGCATTGTGAAAGCAGATTTAGCGTTGAGGAATACATATAACCAGTTCCCTTGGAAAAATTTTTGATAATTTTTAAGTTATTAAAGAATTTTTTCTTCTTCACTTTATGTGATATTTGAAAATGACTATGGTCAATAAGTATATTTTTGATGAATTGTGTACTTTAACATCTTAGTTATGGATATTTTGCATTTGAATTTTTTGGCAAACACCTTTTTAGTTGTATTTTATCCCATAAAATACATACTATTGTAGTGTATGGAAGGAAAGCAGTCAGGTCGAATGAGCTGAAATCTGGTACCTGGGATTTTTTCAGTTGCAGAACGAAAGTATCAAAATTTGGTTAAATTTTTCCAACCGCAGCCATTTTTACGTAGGTATTTCTAATTTTCGTATAAATATCATTCCCGGTACATTTTTACATTTCCAGTGGTTCGTATCAATTTAAATGAGCTGAAATATTTTAACGACACTAAGAAGCACTGGCTTGATCTTAAACAAGCCTTTAAAACCACGAACGAAAAATTCCTCTCAAAGACAAAAACAACATTTAAGAATGAGTGGATGACCAAAGATATTCTAGAGTTAATGGAAGAGCGAAGTCAATGTAAAATCCAGAACGACCGCAACGGGTATAGAGCTCTTCAAAGAAGAATACGTAATGAAATTAGAGCGGCAAAAGAGAACTGGCTACATGAAAGATGCCAAGAGGCTGAAGATCTGAACAGACTTAGAGAAAGTTTCTATCTTCATAAAAAAGTCAAAGAAATAGCTGGACTGTACAATAATAGACCGTTGGGTTTCATCAAAAACGAGCACAACGAAATAGTGACAGAAGCCGAAGAACTGCTGCAAATCTGGAGAGAATATACAATCAGTCTCTTCAACGACGATAGACCAGGGAACCCCACAACGGAAATACCCACTACATCAGGACCAAGCATATTAAAAAGTGAAATCATACATGCCATCAATTTAATGAAAAATAAAAGAGCTGCGGGTCCGGATGATATGTACTCGGAAACGTTTCACTTAATTAACGAACAAAATCTTGAAACGATCGTAAGACTTTTCAATAACATCTATGACACTGGACACTTTCCTGAAGATTGGCTCCGCTCCACGTTCATCACAATACCAAAATCGAACAGCGTAACCTTATGTAAAGACTATCGTCTCATCAGTTTAATGAGCCATTTTCTAAAACTCTTTCTTCGAGTTTTACACACAAGACTTTATCGAAAATGTGAGGAAGTAAGCGGAGTCAGCCAATTCGGATTTAAGAGCGGATTCGGAACTAGGGAAGCCATATTTAGTCTCCAGACATTGGTCCAAAACTGCCAAGATCAAAGAAAAGATGTCTTCATGTGCTTCATTGACTATGAGAAGGCATTTGACAACGTTAAGCACAATCTTCTGATAACGTACCTTAGAGATTTGGGACTGGATGGAAAGGATGTAAGACTGATTGGTAATCTGTATTGGCACCAAAAAGCAGAAATTCGAGTAAGCAACACTGGAACAACTGAAGATTTTGAAATTAAAAAAGGGGTTCGCCAGGGATGTATCCTGTCCCCAATGTTATTCAATTTGTACGTGGAAAGGTCATTCTCCGAGGCAATCTCAGATAGCCCCTTTGGTATTAAAGTAAACGGAATCCCCATTAACAATATCCGATATGCGGATGATACCGTGATAATAGCAGAAAACGCACAAGATCTCCAAAGTCTGTTAGATCGGGTCAACGAAGAAAGCCAAAGACTAGGTTTGAAACTTAACATCAACAAAACCAAGTTTATGATTGTTAGTAGGAACGATATTCCACACACCCGAATTCATATTAATGAAGAGAATATCGAACAGGTCACACAGTTTAAATACTTGAGATGCATTAATAAAGAATGGGATCCGGATCAAGAGATAAGGTGCAGGATCGAGCAGGCTAGAACAACCTTTCTAAGACTTCGAAAGTTCCTTACAGACAAGAACTTGGACTTTAACCTCAGATATAGGATGATAAAGTGTTATATTTGGTCCGTTCTCCTATACGGGGTTGAGGCATGGACGTTGAAAGTAACAGTCATCAACAAAATAGAAGCCTTCGAGATGAGGATCCTGCGCCGAATGCTGAAAGTGTCGTGGGTCGATCATGTGAGAAACGAGGACATTCTCCGAAGAGCCGGTCTAGCGGATCGAGAACTTTTCGAAAATATCAAGAAAAGAAAAATAGGTTATCTCGGACACATACTGCGCGGAGAACGCTACCACTTTCAACGCCTCATACTTCAAGGTAAAATTGAGGGAGGAAGAAGAGGAATAGGAAGAAAAAAATTATCATGGCTTAGAAATATCCGTCAATGGACGGGGATAAAGGACTTCCAAACATTACAGAAGGCTGCAATTAATAGAAGCTTATGATAAGAATAGAAAAAGATGAACGCCTACGCAGGAATCTGCACGGCACTAGAAGAAGAAGAAGAAGAAATACTTTACCTGGGATTTTTCTCGTTGCAGAACGAAACTATCAAAATTTGGTTGAATTTTTCCAACCGCCGTTATTATCACATAGATATTTCTTGATTTTTGAAAATTTGTCAAACTCCAAAGCTTCTGCAAATCGAGTTAGAGAGTTCAAACTTGGTACGTAGATTGAGTTAATGTTGAGGAAGTACCTTCGGGTAGTTTCAACCATTTTCCTCACTCGTGCTGCCCCGCACGGAGACTATTCCGTTCAAATCACATCTCGACCTGCTTCGTTATCAGTACACGATGCACCTCACGAAATTTTAATTTTTTAATAGAGGATTGAAATTTAGTACCTAGTGGATTGAGTTGATGTTGAAATACATTCCTTCGTTGATTCAAAATTTTTTCCTCGAGCACGATTCACTTCGCGAATTTTTTTTTAATACAATAAATTATTTTGTCTACGACTGTATTATAAATCATTCATTATACGTGTGCTTCCTGAAGTAAAATTACACCTATTAATCACTAGTGAATAATGGTTTATTATACACTGCATGACGTCACATTCAGAACGTATGTCCAAACTTGAGACTATCATTCGCATTGTTAGGATAGTATTGTTATTAGATTTTTAGGTTTTATGTAACTAAGATAACTATAAATTCAATGCCTTCGTTTATTTTCAATAATTGTTCTGTTAATATTAATATAAATAAATGAATGCAAAATTATCTATTTCATTTTCATCAGAGTGAAAGAAAGGAATGGAATCGATGTCAAGTGAAATAGTTGACGTTTACGTGAGTATGCAGTTTTCAGTGAACACAGAAAATGTTATGTCAACGCTTTTGATAACTATTTTTATTGTTGAAAATGCAGATTATTACTAATTTTTTCGAGGAAGTCGTGGACAAAGTATAGTATTCTACTCGCACAAAATTACAATTTTTCACTCGGGTGAATTGCGACACTCACCTGCGGCTCGTGTCGCAAACTTCACCTTCGTGAAAAATAGCAATCATTTTGTGCTCGTTGAATAATATACTATTATTTTTCACTTGTATATTATATGTTTATTTCACCTTGGATACGGTTGCTATAAACACACTCATTATGCCCTAGGCCATATCGTCCGCATTTGCGGGCGTTATGGATCATAACGCCTGCTAATTGTACAAGAAGAAATGAAGTAACTTTCATTGATTAAATACTTCATAATCCTTGTCGTATACGACTCTGGATTTCTCCGGCAATGAATTATTCGCAGCTTTGGCTGCATTTTCTATGATATTCTTGGGTGAATTCATTTCCATTATTTCACTATACAAAGAAAGTAGCAATGACATTCACTAAATATGATGACAAAAATATTCACAAACGTGAAAATATCAACAAATGACATGCCTACTATGAGAAGGAAAATGGAAAGTATAGGAGCAATGAACCGATTTTAAAATCGCTTTTTCATTATAATAAAATAATTTCATCCCTCGGGCCAAAGGCCCTCGGGTCGAATGTTTCCCTCCGAACGTAAGGATCTATATAACGCACTTGGTACATAATAGTATATTACATAATAAGTGTGGTAACTAGGTTTTTAGCACACGCAAAGTGAAGTTTGAAAAACGAGCCGCAGGCGAGTCTTTTCATTCACTTAGGTAAGTGTGCTAAAAACCTTTACCACGCGAGTTATGTATACTATTTTATCTACAACCGTTCGTTTTGATTGAATACAAATTAATTATAGTCTAAAATTTCCCAACTTGGTCACCAGCAATGTTTTAACTTTTTTTATTGTTATGAAAATTAGGATGTCATAGCGACAAAAAAAAAGCAACGCCACTTTGAAGTTGTCAGTCAAAATGTCAGTCGAAAATATGGAGATTTCACGACTTGTTGAAGCTGCTACCACAGAAATCCGGAAAGGCCTATGATATGTTAATCGAATGGTGCTCTCATAAAAAAGTGGATAACATTAATGAAGATATATTAATTGCCTATTTTGAAGATAAGTTCAAGGAAAAGAAGTCGCTCTGGTGCTATTATTCAAAGTTGTTAAGTTTTTAAGTTATGTTTGTGTGTTAATTTAAAATTGCCAATAATTATCATTTCAATAAAAATTCAACAAAAATTTGTTTAATAATTTTTTACCGCACTAGTGCGTTAAAATGATTTTTGCCGCACTAGTGCGTTAAACTGATGTTTACCGCACTAGTGCGTTAAAGTAATAGTTACCGCACTAATATGGGTGAGTAAAAACATAATTTACGCACGGTTCTAGATAAATAACTATTCTACTCTTTAATTCGGTTTGCTATTTAAGCGTGATTTTTCAAAATATGATTCGATCCATCAGAATCGCATCTCGACACGATGCATTTCGCGCGAAAAATACAACTTTAGTGATGGAGCTCTGCTGCTCACGAGTTTTTTTATCTGTATCACGTGAAACGTAAACATAAAAGTCATGCCAAGGCAGTAGGCAGTTATTTTTCCTAACATCCTTCGGCTTCGATATCGAACACCCCAATAACAAGAAGGTTGCCGTAGCAAAAATGAAGATTTAATGACTTCTTGGGGTTATCGTCAAGTTAGTAAGTTCGAGACATTTTTTCCACCGAATACTTTAAATTGTTTTCGCGAGTTCCGCGGTAATCTCGGAAAAGTTGAGGCGATATTACGTTCTAAGTTAACTGCCGATTACGATTCTCTGAAGTTTCCATAAGATATGGACTTGTTTGCGCGCTACTTTCGATATCTATGATCGGATGCAATTAATAGTACGGTATCTTGAATAATACTTCTCTTAATCACGGCTTATTTCTTTTGACTTCATTATAATTATCTTATTACGTGTATAACACTGTTCGTATGTTTTCCCATTATATCATACATACATATACATATATATATACATAGGCGTCAACTCCATGGGGCCTGAGGGGGCCAGAGTCCCCTCAAAAATTAGTTTGGGGGCGGAGACCCCCATAATAATTTAAGACAATTATTAGTTATATTATGCTTTGATGAGCCCCAAAAAGGGCGAAACAGCAGTCTATCATTTTTCATCGAATGTGATAACCATCTTAGCATTTCCAACATTTACCGTCCAAGGTAGGTGTGAATATGTCGATGCATCGTGAACTCTTATAACCAGCTTCGCTTGGGAATTTATTTGATTTGTTTCCAATAAAACTCCTAGTTTTTACTTCAATATATAGTCACGGACGTACCGCGTCTAGCATATATGTGTATATATATATATATATATATATATATATATATATATATATACACACTGCGCCGCAAATTTAACGCATAGCTTAAATATTCCCTAAGTTTTGACTGAATATTTTCTCAGCCAGTGATCCGATTTGAATAATTTTGTTACCAAATTGTAGCTCCGTTGTTTGAGAAAATGCAATAGTTAAAAGAAAATCAAAAAAATTAAATAAACTTATTGTACAGGGTGTTTAAATAGTGACATGCTTTCTCCATCCAAGTTTAAATCCTTCTGCGGGCAACATCGGGTAGCGCAGGCAGAAAAAACTATACAAAATTATAATCCCATGTCTTCTGAATCGTCTGTTTATCTTGAGCCATTCGAGAGATATTCATGTTTTTATGACAGCTCACATCTTTCGCACGAATTTTTAAAAACTTTTTTGTTAATTTGCGAGTAAAATAGAAGAAACCCATTCTTAACTGCTAGTCAGGTAGTTCGGTAATTTTGGAGATTCAGTAGGCAGCTTGTAATATGGAGAGACATACGAAACCAAATAAACACAGTTTTCAACTTGTAATTAAATTTTTTATGCACAGTCTTCATCGCATGACTTGAAAATTTTTTTGAAAATCCTGATCAAGGAGATCTAAAACCGATGGGAATAATACTTCCGCACCTGACTGCTTTCCTTTTATACACTGCAATAGTACCTATGTATTTTATGGGATAAAATACGACTAAAACGCGTACGAGAAAAATGACGGTGATTCATGCTTTGTAAATTTATATCGGACTTCAGATCGTAGCAAATTTTACGTCATCATCTTATTGAGTTGCCGCTTTGAATACAATGTTCATTACAACTGGAAATTCCACAAGGATGCCCATTATCGGTTTTTCCAAGTGCACACTAAGACGGAGTAGTTTTCCCAATAACCAGAGTTAAGTTTGTAGTGGACGGAGGAGAATTTTGTTTCCGAATATTGAATTTGTTCTTCGTTGTTATAAATTGGTCGAAATTACATCAGTAGACAATTTGTCCGACTTTTCGTTCAAATAGTTGACATCATCAGGTGTTTTCGATAAAACAGTTCCATCGACAATAAAATGTCATATAAAAGGACTGAATTAAACAAATGTTCGGATGTGTTTCTCAAGGATAACTCTAAAACAACTTGAAACTATCCTTTAAATAGGAACCTACTCATGGAAATACTAGAGGCTTTTCAACTGGAAATTTCCCAACTGACTTGTCTGAAAATAAGAAGGTTTATAAGTTACCCATTCCCATTATAATGAAAAATTGAGATTTTTATTTACTTCTACAGGAAATTGGAAAATATAAAAAATCTGTGGTGTCATGGGAAACCAGGTAGGAACGAAGTTTCTTCGGATAATATAATATAGATAATAAACGTGTTTATTTACGAGAGAAATGAAATTATAATGTGAGTATACACCACGTGCTTAGACAAGAATTTCATGTATATGTCGTGGCAGAAGGAAAAATATAAAGAAAGAATGACGCATGCGCGTGGCACTTCCGTTATATGTTTTTCTTACGGTTTTAGTCCCACATTTTTTTCAGTTTTGTTGAGCAGCAATATCCCTATCTCCTCCAAGCCTGCTGTAAGAAACTTCGTTCCAATATTTAGACGATTCAAAAATTGCTAGCTTCAGTTCAGTGTTTTTCAGGCATATGGATGAAAATAATAGAACAATGGTTTATAAAAACAATGTGAATAAAATAACGCATGACGCACGTTTCGGTGAAATTTCACCTTCTTCAGATGCTAAATGCAAACTTTGTTTCTCCGTTATATCGAATACAAGGTATAAATACGTAGATGAAAAATTGTGTACCATCCAAAAAATTCACACATTCAATTTTGACTTTGAATTATCAAATGCTGAAAGAAAGGAAATTAAACTTAATTTTCTAGAATCATTACAGATAAATAAACACAAACATTCAGGTCTCCTACTGAATAGCCCAATTGATCATACATAAGCCCCCTTTTGAATTTCTTCAAAATTACCGAACTACCTGTCTAGCAGTTTAGAATGAGTTTTAGCAGGTTTTCACTTTGAACACATGATTATCAAAATGGGTGCGATTAGCAAAGTTGGACCTAGAGCCAAGATAGTTCCGTTTCATGACTTTTTATGATGCTTGGCACCAAAAACTCAATTTCATTATATATATATATATATATATATATATATATATATATATATATATATATATATATATATAGGTATATATATATATATATATATATATATATATATATATATATATGTATATATATATATATATATATATATATAATAATAATAATAATAATAATTTATGGCCACAATTCACATAATGTGTGAGTCAAAAAAAAAATATATAAAAATACATGTAACTGTAAATGCATTTTACTTATTTCTTTTCTTATGATTCCCATAGTTTTGGATCTCTTCGAGGGTAGTAACTTCCAGGTACTCTTTAACTATATAATATCCCTTCTTGATCAATAAATTTTTGACCGACAGTTTAAAGGCTTTAATATATTTGATATCTGATATCTTCTTGGGGAGTTTATTATAGCACATGATGCCCATATAGTCGGGGCATCTTTTATATTTTGATGTAAGATGCTTTTCTATTCTTAGTTGGTCAGAATTTCGAGTGATGTATTCATGTATATCCTTATTTCTATCTATTACCCCGATTTTATTCCTTATATACATGAGTAGTTTGAATATATATATAGAGGCAGATGTAAGTATTTCATGTCTAATAAAATGTGGCTTGCTAAGAGCAATTTTCAATATCAACCGTCTATATACTATAGACGGTTGATATTGAACATTGCTCTCATTATTCTTTTTTGGCTGATAAATACCCTGTTGAAGTCTGTCGACGATCCCCATGCGATTATGTTATATGCCATGTGTGAGTATGCCAAAGCATAATAAATACTTAATAAGTTCTGCTCGTCCAGACTTCTTTTTAAATTGATTATGGCGTAATAGGCACTATTCAATTTGTTGCTGATATGCTCTATACATGTCTTCCAGTTCAGTTCTCTATCTAGAAACGTTCCTAAATACTTGATGTTTTCTGAGAATGGAATTTGTTTTCCCTCTATTTCCACCTTTATGTCGTTTTTTATTGTTCTTCTGTTACAAAAGTTTATACATATTGTCTTTTCTGCATTTAGTAGTAGACCATTTCTCTTCGACCATTTATTGAATTCTGTTGTTACTTGATTCATCAGATTTTGGAGTTCTTGTTCGTTTTTTCCCGAGACCAGTATGCAGGTGTCATCTGCGTACATTACTAATTTACCCACACTGATGCTGTCAGGCAGATCGTTGGCAAACATTAAAAACAGCAGCGGACCAAGTGATGACCCCTGAACCACCCCCAATTCAATATTATATTCTTCTCATGTATGTCCATTATGTTCTATAATTAATTTTCTGTTGCTGAGGAAGGAGTATACTAATTCCGCAATCTTTCCCCTAATTCCCATATTGTAAATTTTTCCAATCAATCTTTGCTTCTCTATCGTGTCGAAAGCTATACTGAAGTCAAAGAAGAATCCGACGACCAAATTACCTTCATCCAGTTCTGAATATATGTACGCAATGCAATCCACAATTGCTGTCTCGGTAGACTTTGCTGGTATAAACCCATGCTGATGTGTTTTGAAGATCTTAAATTTTTCCAAAATATATATATATATATATATATATATATATATATATATATATATATATATATATATATATATATATATATATATATATATATATATATATATTTATATATATGTTCGTATGTATGTATAAGCGTTGTTTACACGAAAAAGGGCGCAATTTTGAAGCAATAGGGTTGAAAGTTTGTAAATAGGTAGTTTCGTATATCTTGGATGGGATTGGTTTTGGTTCGAATTGGTTAGGGGGTTGACCCCCCTGGGGGGGGGGAAATAAATCTTGTTTCCACGATGAAAGGAGCGATTTTGTAGCAATAGGGTTGAGAGTTTGTATCTAGGTAACTTAGTATGATATCTTGAATAGGATTGGTTTTGTTTCGAACTTATTGGGGAGTTGACCCCCTGGGGTAAGAAATAAATAGGTAGTTTAGTATGATATCTTGGACGTAATTGGTTTTGGTTCGAGTTGGTTGGGGGGTTGACCACCCTGGGGAAAAATAAATCTTGTTTACACCACAGAAGGCGCAAGTTTGTATCTAGGTAGTTTTGTATGATATCTTGAATGGGAATGGTTTTGGTTCGAATTGGTTGGGGGGTTTACCCCCTGAGGGAAGAAATAAATCATGTTTACATAATGAAGGGCGTAATGGAGCAATAGGATTGAAAGCTTGAGAGTAGGTAGTTTCGTATGATATATTGGATGGGATTGGATTTGATACGAATTATTTGTGGGGTTGACCCCCCAGGAGAGAAAATAAATCTAGTTTACACGATAGAAGGCGCTCCGATAGAGTTTTTTCCTATTCAACTAATTATTTGTAACCATCCTTTATTTCTTGTATTCGATATTACTTAGAAACATATTTAGTTTGCATTTAGCATCTGAAGAAGGTGAAGTTTCACCGAAACGTGCGTCATACGTATTTTATTCAATAAATGCTCGAATTGTTTTTATAAACCATTGTTTTTATATGTTTATTAATTTAATACATGTATCGGCCCAATCAATCCAAAATCTGGATGAAATATCACGCAGTCCTACGATCTCGAAGAGGTTAAAGGCCATCAGATATGGCAGAAATCGATTAAGAGGTTTGGGAACATATAATTTTTTTGGAATTAATATCAAGTAATCGATATCGATAAGGATCATGAAAACGCCCATGTTTTCATAAATTATACATTATTGAAGTGTTGTTCAGCTTCATAATTACCCCCATGGACTCCACAACGAAGAAATCGCTAGTTTTAAAAATTCACTGATATTTTTTCATTGCGTAACACGTAAGTACCCACAATAAAACACAGAAAGAAGAAAAATATTGAAAAACAATTAATTGAATCCATATAATCAAAAGTATACCGAAATATCATCTTCCATCAGTCCTCCAAGAGATATCTACCTCATATCGACATCTCAAGAGATGTCAGAAGTTTTCTGATTTTTCCATAATTTGAAACTCCCTCTACCAAAATATCACGTTTCTACGGTTAAAGGTATAGAAGCTTTTTTTAGCGAATCATTATTTTTAATGAGAATTTATGTAATCTGATACCTCCTAAAAAAGGGTAGGATACCGCAGACGACGGGGCATTTTGAAACATTCATTTCAAGATCTTGGCGAACATTAATTATAGGATTTTCTTATTTTTACTGGGAAACCCCAAGATGAGCGATGATATTTATAATATTATATGAACACTTTTCAATTTAAGTTCAACATCCTCTGATAGTATTTCTTATCTTTCCTAACATATGCTACAAGTGAAAAAAAAATCGAGAAAAAAAACTGTACGTGAATACTAATAATTCGAGTTTCTCGGTCCTCAAATGCCCCCTCAGCGAATCAAAGTTATTTCAATTATTAAAATTATTTAACATTTCATTATAACATTAATTCTTGGAAAAGGTAATTCGCTATCGACAATTGATTCCAACCTCTCTTGAAATAACGGAGCGCTTCCCCATCCATTCCCGAACCCCCCTCGACCCCGTTTTGACCTTATTATCACATCAAACTTACCCCCATGCTCGACGAAACGCCGTCGACACAAAAAATCCAGTACTCTATGTCCGCGAAAACAGCTGAGCGCTGTGGAATTCATGGCCTACTTGTTCGCGGAGCATACGAAACTGTGCGTCGATCGGGGTTGCGCGCGCAACGTCGTCTCGATGCCCGCTACGGCGGACGATGGGGCATGCAACAGGCGATCAATATGGAGCTTCGGGGTGGTTGGTGGGACGAGACGGGGAAGCTATAGCGGGGCGAGGAGGGGGCGAAGTAGACCTAGAAGTGGCGACGGGACGACGCTGGATTGCTGTTCAGCTGGGGTATCGGGGGGCACGGGGTGAGTTACGCAACGGGGTAAGTCGCTCAGTTATCCAAGGAGGTTTGGAACTATGAAGAATATGGAGAGGATGTGGACTTCCCTTTGATATTTTCGTTCGCTAAGACCGGCAATCTAAGAAAATAATGAAGACGAAACAGAGAAAACTAAAGTATATATATACATATATATATATATATATATATATATATATATATA
This sequence comes from Cynegetis impunctata, assembly GCA_030704885.1. Taxonomy (NCBI): domain Eukaryota; kingdom Metazoa; phylum Arthropoda; class Insecta; order Coleoptera; family Coccinellidae; genus Cynegetis; species Cynegetis impunctata. Next base: position 5,160 of record JARQZK010003272.1, on the reverse strand, counting down.
TATATATATATATATATATATATATATATATATATATATATATATATATACATATATATATATATATATATATATATATATATTATATATATATATATATATATATATATATATATATATATATATACATATATATATATATATATATTGGTATATAGGTATATATATATTCAGTAAACTCCTGTTATAAAGTACCCCCTAAGAACAAAAAATGGTACTTTATAAGCGGAGGTACTTTATAAAAGAAACAAAAATAAAATTATGTACGTACATGAGTATGTTAAAGAATATAAAATAAACTACACATTTAAATAAAAAACATAGAACTTATAAACAAAATACATACTTTAGTTTTTTTGGGTTAAAAAAAACTTGTTAATTTATTTTTTTTTATTTTTCTATTATAATTTGAACTTCATATTTTCGATGTGCTTCTCGACCTTTAAGGACGCTTGCATAACATCATAAATACATTTTTAAAAATTTGTATCTGTTTGAATAGCGCAGAGTGCATCAGAATAACTTATCTTGTCCTCTTGAACTCCATTTTCGCTTTCGTTGTCAGAACTTTGAAGATCATGTGTTTCTTGAGGATATAAATTTCAAAAAAATAAACCCCCGACCGATAATCCGGTTTTAACGTAAACTCGTACTTTAAAACCGAAATATGGCAACTGGATATTGTACTTTATAACAGGAGTGGAAATTATATATGGTTCGTAATACCCGATAAAAAAATCAAGAATATTTTGGCCGGAGCAATAAAAAGGGTACCTTATAACGTTATAAGCCATGTACCTACATTATTCCCGGAGTATATGGCTTAGAAAATAGTATTCGAAGATTTTCAGAAAAATCCCCCTTACTTGAATCATTACGTGATTTGACATGACATTCATTATAGTTTAATGCAAAATCTTCATCGATTTTAAAAATTCTTTAAAATTATTTTGTCCTATTTTGTGCTATATTTTTCATTGTTTCTGGAAGTGTTCGTTGATAGCATTCCTGTTAAAAAAAATCACCGTCACATGAATCGTAACGTGATTTGACATGACACATTTCGACATGAGAAATTTAGTATAGATAAATGCAAAATTTTCGGAGCGAATTTTAAAAATTCTTTAAAATTATTTTGTCCTATTCTGTGCTATATTTTTCATTGTTTCTGGAAGTGTTTGTCGATAGCATTCCCGTTAAAAAAAAATCACCCTCACATGAATCATTACGTGATTTGACATGACACATTTCGACATGAGAAATTTAGTATAGATAAATGCAAAATTTTCGGAGCGAATTTTAAAAATTCTTTAAAATTATTTTGTCCTATTCTGTGCTATATTTTTCATTGTTTCTGGAAGTGTTTGTCGATAGCATTCCCGTTAAAAAAAAATCACCCTCACATGAATCATTACGTGATTTGACATGACACATTTCGACATGAGAATTTTAGTATAGATTAATGCAAAATTTTCCGAGCGAATTTTAAAAATTCTTTAAAATTATTTTGTCCTATTCTGTGCTATATTTTTCATTGTTTCTGGAAGTGTTTGTCGATAGCATTCCCGTTAAAAAAAAATCACCCTCACATGAATCATTACGTGATTTGACATGACACATTTCGACATGAGAATTTTAGTATAGATTAATGCAAAATTTTCCGAGCGAATTTTAAAAATTCTTTAAAATTATTTTGTCCTATTCTGTGCTATATTTTTCATTGTTTCTGGAAGTGTTTGTCGATAGCATTCCCGTTAAAAAAAAATCACCCTCACATGAATCATTACGTGATTTGACATGAAACATTTCTACATGACAATTTTAGTATAGCTTAATGCAAAATCGACCGAATTTTAAAAGTTCTTCAAAAATTATTTTGTCCTATTCTGTGCTATATTTTTTATTGTTTCTGGAAGTGTTTGTCGATAGCATTCCTGCTAAAACGGAAGAAATTTTGATAGGTAATTACAAAGTCTACCTACACTATTCAACAGAAAACGTGAATATATTTAGATATCTGGATTACACACTCGAAAACATTTGATTTTTTCTCAATGTCACAGATCATCAAAGATAGTCCTAAAACGGTGTCCGACACGACAGAGTTGCTAGTCACGCGAAACCTATATTCGTATATGTGTATTGTTGTTATTTCGTTAATATTGTAACAACATAACTTAAACAATTTAAAACTTAAGTTCAAATGAAAATATTTGCTGATTTAAATTCTAATAATGATCCTCGCATTTTCAAATTTTTTACAACCATATACCCCCAAAACATCACATAGGAATCAACAATAACAATAATAATAAATAAAGATCTTCAGATAACAAGAAAAGGAAAAGGGATGTTATTTATAGAATCCTATACCTTTCTTTTTTTACCTAACACTTTCGAAACTTTTAAAAGAGGAAAATAACTGATACTGATCTTCAGATAACAAGAAAAGGGATGTTATTCATAGAATCCTATAGCTTTCATTTTTTACCTAACACTTTCGAAACTTTTAAGAGAGGAAAATAACTGGTACATTCTTGAGCTTTTGAAAAAAATTGTTTAGTAGAAAAACAGACAACTATGTTTCATTCATCTTCTTGCGGATGTCGTCAGTCGCTAATTATGTTCTATTCAATCTAATATCAATAGTTAGGTATGTCAATGTACACAGTATGTTCTTTATTGTTTAATTTTTAGATCTGTCTTAAAAAAAACTATGGTTCGAACAAAAACAACGTTTTAATAGTAAAACGAAATAAAAATTAGAAAATAATTTATTTTATTGAAAAAAAAGTAAGTGGATCGCGTATTGAAGAACCACGCTTCAACAGCAAATCGACATGAAAATTAGAAAGTATTTCATTAAAAAATAAATTAAAAATTCGCGAAAACCAAAATAATAAATTTCAGACATCAGACATAAGTCACATAGAAGGTCTAAAACGGATCGAAAAACTACTCGCACACCTGACTTCTGACTTTCTATACGCTACAGTAGTCTATTATTTTAACAAAAAGATTGTTGAGTACAAAATATTTCATTAATTGAATAACCTTACAAGTCATCCTTGTAATTACAGACCTATCAGAAATAATCTAATGTATGATTGCATGTTCCCTTTCATCGCAAAATTAGATTTCACCCAAATTCAACAGCATTACAGTATTCTCTAACCCAGACTTCCGAATATTTGTAACCTTTTTGCCGCGCCATTCCCTCACAAGAATCAATTTTCCACGTCCCTATTTCGATCCGGGATCCCACGAACGAAGAAAAGTTTTTACACGTCTATCGCAATTATCCTGAGCGTTCCCATGTTGAAAATAATGGAATTAAATGTAGCGAGGAATTTTCCTAGGAAAAACCCAATCAAACGCGCCAGTCTAATAACGCGCTGCGAAGAAAAACAGGTCTCGGGTAATTTGTCGGGAAAGGGGAAATTCCGATCTATGCTCTCGACATTTTGGGTTCGAACGACACAGACAAGAATTGACAATACAATATCTATGGTTAATAGAGTAGGGGGAAAGTGCTATGAAAGGGACAAATGAAATTAAGGCCACTCGGAAAGCAGAAGTACATTTTTGTTTTTTACACTATGTCAGCATTAACTTATAGAGTATATTTCAGCAGTTGTCACTTAATTTTCAAATGTAACAAAATAGTGAAGCGTTGCTGAATTTTTTCATGATAATAAATAAAAGTTTAAGAAAATCAAAAAACACGTTTTAATAGAAAAGCGATATAAAAAGTAGAAAATAATTTTCATTAAATTTAAATTAAGAATAGTGTTATTAACGAATAAATATATATATATATATATATATATATATATATATATATATATATATATATATATATATATATATATATATTTTATATATATATATATATATATATATATATATATATATATATATATATACTATATATATATATATTAATAATATAATTTAATATATATATATATATATATATATATATATATATATATATATATACTAGCTGACCCAGCAAACGTTGTTCTGCCATATAAATTATTATTATCTATCTATCTTTCTATCTATTCATCTATCTGTCGATGTATCTCTATCTATCTAACTATCTAACTATCATTCTATCTATCTATCAATCTATCTGACCCAGCAAACGTTGTTTGAATTATTAAAGTGGCTATTAAAAAATATGTGTTGTTGTTAGAAGGGTGAAAATTTAGAGTTGTGTGTATTTTTTAATGCAGTATCATGAAAAATAAAAGATTTTGTCCAAAAAAATTATGAAAATGTTTGTGGTGGACCATCCTAGTCACTTAAGGGTATGAAAAATATATTTCGACCTATTCTCAGACCGACTATTGTTATTTTCGATTGCCATCTTGCAATCCTATTGCGGATATGTGGATGAAATAAAAAAATGAAAATCGCCATAGAAAAATAAGGGTTGATAGTAGAAGGGTAAAAAATTGAGAATAATATGATTTTTTTTAATTCTAAGTTATGACAAAATAAAAATAAAAATCTTGCCAAAAAAATTGAAGTTTATAATTAACAAATCAAAAATAGGGGTTGATCGTAGGGAGATGACAATTTGGGAATGCATGTATTTTTGAATGCTGTATCATAAAAAAGTAGAACAGATAATAACGTCTGAAAAATAAAATAAAAATATTAAGGGACTACCCTCAACATTTAGGGGAATGAAAAATTTATTTTGTCCGATTCTTAGACCTAACCGATATGCACACAAAATTTCATGAGAATCGATCGAGCCATTTCGGAGGAGTTTAACAAATAAAAAATAGAGGTAGATCGTAGAGGGGTGAAAATTAAGGATTGTATGTATTTTTGAATGCTGTATCAAAAAAAATAGAACAGAAAATTTTGACTGAAAAATAAAAAATTAAATTAAGGGGTGGAGCACCCTTAGCATTTAGGGGGATGAAAAATAGATGTTGGCCGATTCTCAGACCTACCCAATATGCACACAAAATTTCATGAGAATCGGTCGCGCTATTTCGGAGGAGTTTAACTTCTAACATCGTGACACGAGAATTTTATATATCAGATATATATATATATATATATATATATATATATGTATATATGTATATATGTATATATATATATATATATATATATATATATATATATATATATATA
>JARQZK010003271.1:0-19962 GCA_030704885.1 Cynegetis impunctata | reverse complement strand
AAAACTCGATTTTAATGAAAAAATTTTTGACGTTCCACTATGAATATTCGTAAATGAAATTTCTTTGAAATTTATTGATTTAAAAAATTGAAAAAAACAGGGCTGCTTAGTATATGCTATTCAGTTCAATATTAACATTCAAAATTGTTATCACCAGATGGTAAGGGAAACCAAAGAAACCCTCACCTACGCAATGTTTGAAAATAATAATAAAAGGGTACTATTTATCTAACAACAAAGAAATGAGTCATGGGAAAACATTAAAGAAGTGGAGTAGAATTATCGGTATAGACGCTTATATGGAAGCAGCCGTTGACACGTGTTTCGGACTCTTTGGTCCTCATCAGAACGGCGTAGCCAAGTATTGGATTGAAAATTTGAAGATGAAAAAAAGTACAAACAAACAAAATCCCTTAGATACTTTGAAGAATAATCAACACAATTGTGGGTTTATTTTCTCTGAACTCCTCTCGGTATGGGAGATTTGTCCAAGAACCTTTGGCCACGGAGGCGATTTAATATTTAATATTTTTCCAGCAACTTGAATTTCATTGTTATTAGTTCATTTACTCGTTCACTTAGATTCCTCGCGGATAGCATAATCGCCTTCCCGTGGCAAGAGTTTTTGGAACGAAATCTCCTCATACCGGAAGTTCAGACAATAAACCACAATTGTGTGATTATCTTCCGTATCTAAGGATTTTTGTTTGTTGTACTTTTTTCATCTTCAAAATTTCAATCCAATACTTGGCTACGCCGTTCTGATGAGGACCAAAGAGTACGAAACACGTGTCAACGGCTGCTTCCATATAAGCGTCTATACCGATAATTCCACTTCTTTAATGTTTTCCCATGACTCATTTCTTTGTTGTTAGATAAATAGTACCCTTTTATTATTATTTTCAAACATTGCGTAGGTGAGGGTTTCTTTGGTTTCCTTACCATCTGGTGATAACAATTTTGAATGTTAATATTGAACTGAATAGCATATACTAAGCAGCCTGTTTTTTTCAATTTTTTAAATCAATAAATGTCAAAGAAATTTCAATTACGAATATCATAGTGGAACGTCAAAATTTTTCATTAAAATCGAGTTTTTCAAGATTCAACCAGCCCTGTTATTGCTAATAATTATCAAGAGTTTAAAAATAGATCACAGGCAACAACTATTCGAATAAATAATTAACAGTATTGCAAGCTGAAAATATGGCAATGATCCTAAAACTTAAGCTGAGGGTTTTAAACTTTGTTATACTGTAAGTACCCCTTTTTAAAAGATTTGAAATTCTAAATAAATAAAAAATTTCATTGAAAAACGGCTACTTTCATATAAACGAACTATTCCGATAATTTTGCTCTACCTATTTAATATTTTCCAGCAACTAATTTCATTGTTATTGTTCATTTACTCGTTCTTAGATCTCGCGGATAGCATTAATCGCCTCCGTGGCAAAGTTTGACCAAATCTCCCATACCGGAGAGTTCAGACAATAAACCAACAATTGTGTGATTATCTTCCGTAATCTAAGGATTTTGTTTGTGTTACTTTTTTCATCTTCAAATTTTCAATCCAATACTTGGCTACGCCGTTCTGATGAGGACCAAAGAGTCCGAAACACGTGTCAACGGCTGCTTCCATATAAGCGTCTATACCGATTATTCTACTCCACTTCTTTAATGTTTTTCCATGACTCATTTCTTTGTTTTTATCTATATTGTACCCTTTTATTTATTATTTTCAAACATTGCGTAGGTGAGGGTTTCTTTTGGTTCCCTTACCATCTGGTGATAACAATTTTGAATGTTAATATTGAACTGAATAGCATATACTAAGCAGCCCTGTTTTTTTCAATTTTTTTAAATCAATAAATGTCAAAGAAATTTCAATTACGAATATCATAGTGAAACGTCAAAATTTTTCATTAAAATCGAGTTTTTCAAGATTCAACCAGCCTGTTATTGCTAATAATTATCAAGAGTTTAAAAATAGATCACAGGCAACAACTATTCGAATAAATAATATATATATATATATATATATATATATATATATATATATATATATATATATATATATATATATATATATATATATATATATATATACCCAGATAGCACAAATTCGTCCAATGTACTTACAATGAAAGTCTACACGTGTACATTTAAATGTCCAGTGGACGTACACATAAAGTGCAATGGACGTCGAGGGAACGTACACTGGACGTCCTGAGTTCACAAAGTTGGACGTTCATAAAACGTACACAAAAAACGTCCAGTGGACGTGTTGGCGGTACTGACATTAACGTTTTATGTACGTCCACTGTAGGTTTTATGTATGTCCACCTGAGGTTTTATGTACATCCACTGGATGTTTTGTGTCGTCCAGTGGACGTGTTGGCGGTACTGACATTAACGTTTTATGTACATCCACCTGAGGTTTTATGTACATCCACTGGATGTTTTGTGTCTGTCCACAGGAGCTACTTTCTCTACAGGCTTTCCAAAATTATTTTCTTGCAAAATTCTGCTTTTCTAGCAATTTTTAAAATGTCCATAAGCAAACATTTTAATTATACCTTGTAACTTTTGAACAAATTTTAAAATTCTTTTTCAATTTATCACCATCCTTTAAGACCGGATTTTGGACTAACTGGTTTTGATTTTAAAGAACTTCAGAAGGTTAAGATCAAAATGAAAAAAAAGTAATTTCAATGAAGTTATATTTTCATATAAAGAAATAATAAATAACAATTAACTTAAGAAATGTTTTCTGGAGTTATATTTTCAAATAAAAAAAAATAACAATCAACTTAAAAAATGTTTTCTGAAGTTATTCTCAAAAAATGAAAATAAATAACAATTAACTTAAAAAATGTTTTCAAATGAAGAATAATTAACCTTAAAAGTTTTTTCTTTTTTTCCGCGTTCCTCTTCAACCATTTTGCCATTTCCTCTTCCACACATTTTTGTGTTGCTTCAAGAAAAGCCTTTTGTGCTGCTTCTGCAAAAAAAAATATTTTTTTACCATAAGGCTTACAAAAATTGTTAAAATGCAAAACTAACTAACTTGATTGGGATTTGTTGGTAATCAAAAAAAGTAATAAACAGAGAATATTGATAAAGAGCCATTAATACTAAAAGTTCAAATGCAATACAAAATTGAGCAATATATATACATAAATTTTATCATTTAAAAAAACAAAATTGTTATATATATTTTAGGTACTTGTATACAAAAATAATTGCCTTGAATATCTTGCGTATAAATATTTCCCTAAAGGTTCAATACTAGAAATGATACAAACATTGAGTACCTAGTCATTATAAATATTTTAGAAATTTAGTCACTACACTACATAATTAAAGATATACTTTTAAGTAGTGCATAGGTAGGTATACAACTTCTACAATTTTGCTGTACACTATCATTACAAATATTCAATAGACATATTCGTCAATAGCGAAAAACACTTACTCATAACTAACTGTGCCAATTTTAGATCTCGAAAACTCTTCTTCGCCTTTCTCCCCAAAAAACTATACTCTGCTCCAGCAAATTTATTTGAAATTAATTTTACCCCAGTTCGGAATACAAATTCATAAATTGTAGTTCCACCAATTTTTTACAATTCCATGGCCTAGGAAAATAATGAACAAGAAAATAAATAGATTTTTAAAATGTTCAGGAGTAATTTAATATGAAAAGCTAAAACATTGTTACTTACTGTTCTGTTCATATTTGCATCATTCAAAAATTGTTCTAATTTGTCTAAATCCTCTTGATTATTATATATATATATATATATATATATATATATATCTATATATATATATATATTTATATTTTTTTATATATATATATATTTATATATATATATATATATCTATATATATATATATATATATATATATATATTTTTATATATATATATATATATATATATATATATATATATATTATATATATATATATATATATATATATATATATATATATATACATATATATATATATATATTGTTTTGTTTTGAAGGCAAGATTTATATCAAGATTTTCAGATGTTGTTCTGAGAACCCTTATCTGGGCGTCCTCTTAAACCATGTTTAATTTGTTATATGTGTGGATATATTTCTTTCAGTGAATTGCCTTGATAAACTATATTTATTGAGTAAGGGTCTTAGGACGATATTTCGTCCTAACGTGAACATATGTTCACGTGTCGTTTCTTCCCACGCAAATACTGAGGGGGAAACGGGTCGTCAGGGCAGTTTGAGAGAAAGAACGGAGATACGACACACGTCTATCTTCTGTAATTAAACCATGTTCACCTTTAATATTGTTTACCGAATTGGTTACAAATATTTATGTAAATCAAATTATCTGTTGCAACTTATTAATTCGAAAGTTAATCACTTAATCTCCCTTAACGGTACATATATATTAATACGATTGTGTTTTGTGGAAACACCATGTTCAAGAATTACAGAAAAACATGAATAAATTTGTTTAATCAAGCGTGTATACTTTTGTGATATATTTATTAGGAACTTAGGAAATACGCTTCATCTAAGCAAATTAAATTTTTGTTTTAGTTCGTTAGCGTCTCCTTGGTCATGGGAATGTGAAAATGCAAAATGCGTCAAAAAAGAAATCCACCAAGGTCAGGAGAATAAAGCCATAGCATTAGAGGCATGTGAATTAGTATGTCCTGAAGAATCTGGCTTGTGGCCAAAACCTACGGGTAAAATAAGCTTGAACAACTTTTTAGTGTCTATAAACCCAAATCAAATAGAAGTAAACTCTAGAAGAACTGATGCTCTCACAAGCCAAGCTGCCAAATTATTCAAGGAAGACATTGGTAGCAGAGTTCCAACAACTAGAGACTCAACCCCCAATGGAAAACCTCTCTCAATCGCCATATTCCATACGGAACCTGATGTTGGAAAACTTACACTAGAAACTGATGAGAGCTATCATCTTGTAATAGGTCCTGGCAGTAGTGGAAAAATTGAAGTTAATATAACTGCCCCGAATTTCTTTGGTAGCAGACATGCTTTAGAAACTCTAGGACAACTTATTATCTATGATGACTTGAGAAACCAGCTCAGGATTCCTCTTCAAGCAAATATTACTGATAAGCCAGCATTTCCTTACAGAGGAATACTTTTGGACACTTCGAGGAACTATATATCAGTAGATGTAATTAAGAAAACATTAAACGGTATGGCAGCCTCTAAACTCAATACTTTCCATTGGCATATAACTGATTCTCATAGCTTTCCATATGTATCAAAATCACGACCAGAATTATCACGATATGGCGCTTATTCTCCAAAGAAAGTTTATACCCAAAAGGATATCGAAGAGATCGTGGATTTTGCTAGAGTTAGAGGAATTAGAGTAATGCCGGAATTTGATGCACCGGCGCATGTGGGTGAAGGTTGGCAAAAAACAGGCTATGTAGTTTGTCTCAACGCTCAGCCGTGGACAACGTATTGTGTAGAGCCTCCATGTGGACAATTTGATGTTACCCAAGATGGGCTCTATGATGTTCTAGAAGGTAGATATTTTTAAAATTTTAAATTTGCATTCAATTAGTTACCTATATACCGGGTCGGACAATGGAATATGACATTTATGTTAAACTATAGTTATAAGAAATATTAATTTTAAAATTCCTGAATATTTCTTAAAAATATTTCTTGAGGCAGTTTCTGACAATATAGTTCATTGTTCAGAATGCCAGATTTTAAATGCCCACTATTACACTCGCTACATTTTTCGGAAGTGGTTCATAACTGCACCCCATATATCTTCATTGGTACTATTACTTAGGTCATCAAGGATACGGATATGGATGTCTCCTTATCAGAATATTAATCGCCCAGGAAAAATAATCTCAAAACCTTCATAACATTTCGAGAGTTGTGTCAGGTTGCTCCGTCTCGTGGATATCTTATTTAATTATTATTGACTTCCAAACATACTATTAGAGCAGTACAGTATGTTTCCATCGCATTAATCGCAAACATCGCTCCAAGGGAACGGTTACAGTTCGATTATCTCCTGTGAAAAATATCACCCAATAATTCCTAAGAATGGTACGCCACGCCAAACAATAACTTTTTCGGCATGTAACGTTTGTTCATGCAACCGCACAGGTTATTCCTCTACAGTGGTATCTGAAGTTCTGCTTTTTAACATATCCGGCAAGATTAAATGATTCATTACATCTGTCCTTTCGTTCAACAATTCTCTCTACAAAAAAAAAGTCTATTAGGTGCATCTTGCGAGGAAAGTTGTATGGGTAAAACTTAAGATCATCGTATAAAATACAGCACAATTATGAACGTATTGAACTGGATATCTTACCGTTTCGATCAGTAGGTAGATATGTAAGAAACTAGCAAAACTGTCAAAAACATTTACAAAATTATTCCACTTATTTCCGTGAATGTTGAGGTGAGCTGAAATATACAAATAGATACATCAATTGAGCTATGACTTGAATTTATATATATATAGCTTCTATTTTATAAATAAATATCCTATAGTTGAGACTCCAAATGGATAGATGGGGTATTTTTGTCTGAGAGCCCATATCTATTTATATACTTAGTCATAAATTTTCAGATTTTGCCGCATTTTATTATGGTAACATCATGTCTCTTCTCCTGTTTTCAAGAAAATATGAGAACAACATTACATACTGGGGTGTCGACATTATTTTTCGAAATGATTCTAAATAAATCCTGACATATTTTATTCTCTCTTGAAGAGATTTTTTAGTTGAATACACTAAGCGATGTTTTCCCATATCATTATTGAACAAACCTATATTATATTAATTGTTATTCAATTGATACATCTGGTATTTAATCTTCAGATATCTATGGAGATATGCTAGAGCAATTCGATGTAGACATTTTCCACATGGGAGGGGATGAAGTGAAATTTACCTGCTGGAATGAAACGAACAGTATCGTCGATTGGATGGCAAAAAGAGGTTGGGGAAGAACTGAAGAAGATTTTCTGAAGCTTTGGGACTATTTTCAGCAAAAAGCATCAGACAGACTCTTTAAAAAATTTGGCAAGAATGTTCCAGTCATAATGTGGACCAGTGGTTTGACTAAAAAGGAACATATTGCAAAATATCTGCCAAAGGATAAATATATTATACAAATATGGACTACTGCAACTGATCCCGAAATAAAAGATTTGCTAGATGAAGGATACAAAGTCATTTTAAGTAACTATGATGCACTTTATTTAGATTGTGGGTTTTCTGGATGGGTTACCGATGGAAATAATTGGTGCTCACCTTACATTGGATGGCAGAAAGTTTATGACAACAAACCGAAAGAAATTGCAGGTAATATACCAACAAAGAAACAATATTGATAACGATTTGTCAAAAATACATGAAGTATAACTTCTTCTTCAGATACTGACTGAACAATGATATAATTGTACAGATACAGATGTTTATATACTATCTCAATTTTCTAAAAGCTTTTATGAAATATTTAGATTTAGGGATTTCAAACCAAACCACTATGTAACCAAATACTGCATTGTTGAGCAAGTTTAATAGGGGACCAGTTATGAGTTCCACCATTGATGCTAAGACCTGAGTATTTGATTTTATTGATTCTAGAATATTTAATTTCAAACTCGTATTCTACTCATTTAATATTTCAAAGTCTGAGCTCAATTAGTCGTTCTTATTAAAGAAATGATTTGCACATGTTTATTATCGAAACTACATTAATGTTCTGAAATTCTAATTTCAAATTTTCTGGAAGTTCTCTAAATGAAAATATTTTTATCGACTACCGAAATTAATTTTATATACTTACACAGACAATTTTTTATTATGGATTTATTCTTGAAATGTAGGTACCTACCTACCTATTCCAATATTATAACCCATGCGGAAAGTTACATTGTATAGTTTCGCGAAATAAATCATTTATAGGCTCTTGCACCGTATATTATGAAACTAAGTTTAATGATAAACCGTATTGACAAGCGAAAATGTCACATTAAACTCGGTTTATCATTAAACTTAGTTTAATAATATACGGTGCAACAGCCTTTTAAGGTTTACGCTGCGAGTTCCTAATAAGTTGAAACGCTATATTTCGAAATAGCTTCTTCAAACAACAAATTAATAATTTGACAATGATGGCTTTGGAAGGCCCTCTACCCTTCTGATAATTATTTTTCATAAATTTCAGTATTATGATGAAATAGTTAATGCTCGTGATGTTCATTAGTAGGTAATCAAAATCGAGGGTTGATAGAGTATGATCGCAAATAAACGAGTTCTCGTGTTTGGCTTGTCATAAGCTTAACGCAAACCAGTGGCAAAAGATGTAAAAATTTCTATTTTGCAATTTCATGTGGTTTTGAGGATTTTCGAACATTGCGCATATTTACAACCACTTCAAATTCAGTTAGACAGCTGACTTTTTGTTAATTAATTCTGTTGATGTAAGGAAGAAGCTGTTTGGGGGTTCCAGTTTTTTCTCCCACCACTGCAATGATTATGTAGAAATTTCACGTTTTTGTACGTTTTCAAACTTTGGGTCCCTCCAACGTAACTCGCAGAGGGTTAAGAGTTTATATTGTAGAAAAAAGAAAAATTAGGTGAAAATACGACCTTGGTGGCGACACTCTGCTGCTCAGGCGTTTTCATTGACATTGTTAAGGAACTGGAGAATATATTATTCAAAATAAAAAAGTTACCGCAATGACTGAGAAGTATCTTCTACTTTTCAATGTTATATAGAGTCAAGTAAGCCATTTGATAAAAATGATGATAAAAAATTCTCAAAGTTATGTTGTAACCTTATAGTAAAAGTTTATAAAATCTTTTCTATAAAAATATCATTAATTCTCTCACAGTTTTGACTCGGTGCCAATCGATTTTTTTTTCATTTTTAAATTTAACAATAGTTGACGAAAACAAAATTGTCTAATGGTAATTAAATCGAAGATCCGGCCTAATTTGAGAAAATAATATTTTAGAGGACCTCAAAAACATTCGATAATGAATAATCGTTTGGTATTCAATAACATGGATTTTGAATCAAACACAGGAATATCATAGACATATTTTCCGCAACAGATTTTACGTGAATGACACTTCTATTATTAAATAACTTGATGCTGTACAATCATAATTTAGAATACCTATACTTAAATATCAATGCGAAATGAGTAAGTTTCAGAAAACTGTAGATATTCTCATATCGTGAATTTCATTGTATTTCTTATTTTAGTTTATATGTAGATCCATATAAAAATACATAACTTCAACAAGAAAGGTTCATTTCCAGCAAACATCAATATTTTAAAATTATTATTAGTTTTGTTTCATATGTTCAGGTTCCCAAGTCAACCAAGTTTTAGGATCAGAGGCTGCGATGTGGACAGAACAAGTCGACAGCACTTCTGTTGACTCCAGACTTTGGCCAAGAGCTGCGGCAATGGCTGAAACATTATGGTCCAACCCCACGACATCCTGGAGAGAAGCGGAAACCCGTTTCCTAGTTCATAGGGAAAGATTGGTTAGAAAAGGTATAGACGCAGATGCTTTGGAACCGGAATGGTGTATTCAGAATGAAAATGCATGCCCCAGTCATTAGTTTTTAATATTCATGATATCAAAAGAAATATGTTTAGGTATATGTGATAAAATAAAATATTAATGAATTCATATATAAGTTTACCTAATCTTTATTGATTAATTAATAATTGTGATGGAATATCAATTAATCCATAAACCGAAATAAACTAATGGTGGAACATTATTAATATAATTAATTCATTCAAATAAAACACTTCTAGATTATACGACAAATTTCAATAAATATGTATTAGACAGATGTTTCAGGATGATATAGCATTTTTCAAGAGTAGATAGATATTATAAATTGTACTGAAATGTATAAAGTATAAACTTTAAAATAAAAACACTTGGCTTATGTTTCACAATATAAAAAATATTTAGTTACTGTATTTAGCAGTAATGAAAAGTCGACATGTCGAGTTATGAACTCATTATCAAGACTGACTACAGGAGAGTATTGCATCGTAATTTATAAAACAGACAAAAGCAAAGGTGATACCTGAAAATCAATTTGTTCGTTTACAAGGGGTAATTGACTATTATGGGCGGAACTTATTTCGAGAATTTCGAGAAGGTCAAGGCGTTTACCCTTGTTACCTGAATGTAACAATTTGGTTTTGTTGAAATCCAGGAGGTGATTGAATTTTATACAATGTTCAGAGAAGCCAGAGGTATTTTTGTTTTGTAAAATTGACTTTTTATGTTCTTCAATACGAATATTTATATTCCTTCCTGTCTGTCCAATATAGAAAGCAGGACATTCGTCGCAAAATATTTTGTAAATACCACTGTTTTCTCCGATGTTATTTACAAAATATTTACAAAATATTTTGCGACCAATGTCCTGCTTTCTATATTGGACAGACAGGAAGGAATATAAATATTCGTATTGAAGAACATAAAAAGTCAATTTTACAAAACAAAATTACCACTGGCTTCTCTGAACATTGTATAAAATTCAATCACTTCCTGGATTTCAACAAAACCAAATTGTTACATTCAGGTAACAAGGGTAAACGCCTTGACCTTCTCGAAATTCTCGAAATAAGTTCCGCCCATAATAGTCAATTACCCCTTGTAAACGAACAAATTGATTTTCAGGTATCACCTTTGCTTTTGTCTGTTTTATAAATTACGATGCAATACTCTCCTGTAGTCAGTCTTGATAATGAGTTCATAACTCGAAACATGTCGACTTTTCATTACTGCTAAATACAGTAACTAAATATTTTTTATATTGTGAAACATAAGCCAAGTGTTTTTATTTTAAAGTTTATACTTTATTCTTTATGATGTTTCACCAAGTGATGTGCGAGAATTCAATCTCAGTTATTAAAAAAGAAACCATGTATTTTGTCACAGCATTTATTTAAATATCCAAATTTTGATTTTATGAATTTGTAAATATGTTTAGTTGATACGAAAAGCTTTTCCAATTCAACATAGATAGGTAGATAGTGGTTTATATTAAATCAAATTTATCCAAATACTGAACAATGTTCAAGCCAGCTCATCTACTGCTGGCGCCCGAAAAGATTTTGATATATTTTCCGCAACAGTAAAAGTACTCTGCGTTGAATAAAATATAAATTTTTAACAGAGTATGTTAAACCTTATAATTATAAATATCCGTAAAAGACTGAGGGTAAACATAACAGAATGTTCCAAGTAAAATGAGTGAAGGATACCAGAAACTGGCCTACATTCAGCAACGGAATATGGTATATTGGTTGATTCACGGTCGATGGTAATTTTACGTAAAACGAGAAATAGTAATATTCTGAAAATTTGGTTATTTAGATAGTAGCTAGGCTCCGCTGTATCGATGCAAAATATCTTCAGCACTATCGTTTATACCAAAAAGTAGCAACAACTTTGATATTTAAAATGAGACACCCTTTTGATTATAACTTTTTTAATATAATTAGAAAAACACAAGTTTGATATTAACGGTTATTATATTTGACTCTATGACGCGGCGTTTCACCACACGGTGGCTTCCTCGGATATAATGAAATACTGAAATCTTGGTATCTCAGTTTTACATAAAATTTTTAATACCTGGATTCCTCGAAAACTGAAGTTTTGGTAGTAAGTAGTTTACCTATATCTTGGGTATTAGTTTCGTTTAGAGGAATTCGTACAGCATTGTACAGAGTCACTAGAAAATGTGATTTTAACGGCATATACAAAAATGCTGTAAAGTGCTTTTTTCAAATGGAAAAGCCTATATATTATTGAATATTCTGAAAGACAATGAAAATCCCTTCAAACCAATTTAAGAAAGTTTCTATAAAAATTGGATAATTTTGGCATATTTGTATTAGGCAGTCATGAAAATGTTATTTTAAAAATTTGACAATCAATGCGTTAGTAAGCAAACATATGCATGTTAATTAATGAATGTAATTTGAGAAGAATCTCATCTAAGTGAAGTTTTAATGAAATTGTTTATTATTCAGACAATGTAACAAAATTATAGTAAGAACATGAAGAAAGTTATAAGCTGATTTATTGTTTTTGTTGACATACTGAAATATATATATATATATATATATATATATATATATATATATATATATATATATATATATATATATGTGTGTGTTTATATATATATATATAATATATATATATATATATATATATATATATATATATATATATATATATATATATATGTGTGTTTATATATATATATATATGTGTGTGTGTGTGTGTGTGTGTTTTTGCATATTGGAATATTGCCTTGGATTAATTAAAACATTCAAATTACAACAAAAATATTTTATCAGGAACTCAAAGAATTTACCAAAATCAGTAAAGTAACATTGAGAGAATGTATATACTAGAAAATTAAAGTAAATCCAAAATATCTTGATTACAATTCCAAAAAATGTATTCAAAGCAAAAAGAAATAGATGATGAAACTTCTATAAATCAATCAGTGTAATAATTTATGTAAGAAAAATTTAGTCAATTGAGAATATTACTCCTTTAGAGCAAGAATTTCTTTATTTTAAAAATTTGGGTATTTTATACCTACTGTTTGTACAAAATATTTAAATAACCAGTCAAATATTCACAATACCTAACAATGATTGGACCTTTTAAAAGGCAAAAGTATTAAAACATGTCACTCTATAAGCTTCTTAGCTTTAAAATATCTCCTCAAGTATAACACCTGCCATGTTGCCAGACCCAGTAGGCAAAACATTGAGAATATTGAGAAGTACAAAACCCTGTTGTTTGTTGATTCTGAAAAATAAATTCAATAAATACAGTGTATACTAAGAAACCTAAGCAATTATGTCTTAAGCATATTTTTTACCATTTGTATCTCTCATTTCTTCCTCCCTTTTCCTCATATATGCAAAATCACGAACAATTTCATTAGATAAATCTTCCAGGCGCTGCAGTTCTTTCTCGATAGGTTTTAAATTTGCAGCATCTCCAAACTGAAATAATTGCTCTTTTTATATTGATTTATATAAATGAATGAAAAACTTACAGCATCATAGTTTTTCACATCCACACCATGCTTTGTTACCAGTGAAACTTCCTGGGTTAAACCCCTCTGATCTACAATAAAATGAACAGGTCTTAATTAAATCTGTACAAATTTGAAATAATTCATTTGAACAATACACTACTCACGTTGAGGAACTCGAGAAACAAAACAAATTTCATATGTATCATAACTTTCAGTATTAAACGAAAATTTTCCCTTAGTAATATCTTCTTTTTGTGCCAATGTATGTCCTTTCGAGTCCTTCACCTACAATCATAAATTTTTCAATATCTGTACACCAAAATATGGGTGTATGTACTCACTATGTAATCAACTTTTTGATCAGGTGCTTCAGAAATTTCATATTCTCCTATAACTGGAACATTTTGTTGAAGTTCCTCCTTCAAACATTTTTGGGTATTTGGTGGAAGATTAAACATTATACCACCGACTGACAAGTATAACGAAAAAAATACTGTACATACACTCCATAACTCCATATTCAAAAAGTGATTATTTACAATTTTACATCAATAACAATTATTTCCAATATTTTTGATCAGAATCCCTAAATACAACCTTGTGGGGAATGGTTGTGGGATGAGGTGGCTTACAACTTACAACCACAGATTAACATCATTCTACGTACAAAATGCATAGAAAAGAAGATATAAAGCAATCTATGGCACTGAGAGAAGAAGTTATCTTTTAAAAAAGGTTCCCACTTAAATTATACTTCAAACTCTTGTAAAAATCTTTATTAAACTCTCAAGTG
The DNA here is from genome assembly GCA_030704885.1 of Cynegetis impunctata. Taxonomy (NCBI): domain Eukaryota; kingdom Metazoa; phylum Arthropoda; class Insecta; order Coleoptera; family Coccinellidae; genus Cynegetis; species Cynegetis impunctata. The sequence continues at coordinate 6,038 of JARQZK010003271.1, read as the reverse complement.
ATATTCATGAAAGAAATAAGCAACAATGAATATAAACTAACAACAATAGAATAAATAACCGTGAAAGACGAAAGTGGGAGAGTTTTGAATTATGAATTTCAGAACCAGTTACTTAAGGGCCATTTACACTTTGATTAGTGCAAGTGATAAGTGATTCTTTTTAGTGATTAGTTCAAGTGTGTAGTGCGAATAGTGTCCACTGTGTTGTTTAGCTGCTGCGTTTAGTTTAATTGTTGGGCTTCGAACAGCAAGTATGGTCTAACAATCTCAACAAGCCTGCTTGCATACTGAAAGAAGTATCAAACGCTGTGGTGTCAGAAAGCGAAGAACTCTTGGAATCGGAAGTTGCAAGATCAAGCAGAATATGGGAACGAAAGTGGATAAGTAGAAGACCTATTCATGGAGCAAACTACCAACTCCTTAAGGCATCTGAAGATATCATGAAATACAACTTTGCTATCATGATGACTGAAGGGTCATTTAATACATTACTAAACCTCGTCGCACACGTTATACAGAAATCCAATACATTGATGAGGTCTGCTTTGCCGGCAAAAGTGAAATTGTAGGCTATTTCTTACTTGGTATTAGATTTCACTGCTTGGCACACCTATTCAGGATACCAAAGTTGACCACTTGTGAATTTATATCCGAAGTATGTGATGCTTTTAACAACGCACTGACAGATTACATAAAGATAAGATAAAATAATATTTTTGTAAAGAGGTTTATTTTAAAAATCTTGAAACATTCAAGCTTATTATTAATTATCATAGTCTTTCAACTTAGCATTGTCAGAGACAATCTATCATCTTTTACTGCTGATTCAGTTTTAGTTTGTAATTCATTATTATCTGAGTATAGAGTAAAAGAATTGTTATTATTCTCATAAAGTAAGAGTGTTTAAGTTGAATGGTTGGGAGGTTCAGGTGTTGTGTCAGTTATTTTTCCTGCTTATTGATTTTATTGAGATGTAGCAGCTTCCTCTCCATCAAGAATGTCATGTTGAGAATCGAATTCCTCATGTTGAAAATCGAGACAAGTTACTTAGTATCACTCTGTGAGCCCAGCACTGCACATTTTTGCAATTTAATATTCTAATAATTTAAACTACTTCACTTGAGGAATATATATGTCATCTGCTCCTGCTCCTAATCTTATACTTTTTTTTTTTGGTTTTCTTGACCTCTTGATAATAGGTATATCTGAGGTTTAGTCATTTTTTGTAGACTTCTTTGCTCAGTGATGGAATCATCAGTTCACTTAATTGTTGAAGTGCCACATCTGTGGCACCTTTATTTTTATATTTCGGATTTTTACAATAAAGACACTCGTGCTTCAAATACTCTGGAAGAATTTTGTATGTCATATCCTCGGTCCACTTTGGCATTTTCATTTCCAAATGCTAAAACTACAACTAAACAAGAAGCTCCGAACGTGTTGAGTTGAAGGCAAGCTTCAAGTTAAAGGCGCGCGGTTCCTAGTAACTGACAAAAAATTAGAACATACTTCTATTCACTGATTACTAATCACTTGCACTTGATTACTAATCACTCTCCCTAATCAATTGCGGTCCAGACGTGTTCTGTCATAAGCACCTGCACTAATCACTTACACTGGCACTATAATGTAAATGACCCTGAATATAACTTGAAAAACTTCAAGTGTCGGAAATGTGAAACCTTTTACTTCAATTCGATATTTAATGATTGGGACTGTTCAACATACAGTTAGAGATAATGAGTGTTTGAGACCATAAATAACGTCATTGTCATAAAAAAAATGAACGCTAATAACATTGTTAATTTACATATTGAATTATAGGCCAGTTTTAGAGGTGAAATTTTTTAACTATCATCGTCAATTCCGTGATACTAAAATCCATAATTGAAAATGTCCGAGATGAATTTTTTTCCTGCTAAGTGACACCAAATTTGGAGAAACTGAATAAACTTTTATTCACCTATAGTCTGTCCAGCGAGAGTTGGCGTGCACGTCACAGTCATGCGCAAATAACGACCCAATGCTGCCTACCCAAAAAAATAAAATTCGAATTTGTCAAAATTCATGTCTGTCATAAGTAATTTTCTGAAAAAGTAGTTATATGATGATAGTGACCGGATAATCCATTTCGACAAATATTCTGTCCTCAACATGTCAAATCGTATGTGTCTCTCAAGAAAAATTAAATTTTATTTCAAAATTTGCAATGTTGTCGGACCCTCTCGACCAACGCGCATTTCAAGATTTTCAAGTTTGACAGTCGCCGAGATAACCTAGGTCTTCGAAGATTTTGTAAGTAAAAGTTCGATTAATCGATCGATGAATGTGGATTCCAGTTTAAACAAACAATCAAAATGCTTGGTCAAATATTTGATCGAGTATTTTGAACAAGAAGAGAGGTAAGTTGTTTATTATTTATTACGTCTGGCAACAGTATTTACGATGGAGGTCATATACAATTGATGACGTGCACACCAACTTTCGCTGGACAGACTATAGTTTCGCCTTTTACGGCATTATCAAGACAGTCTTGATAATGCTGTAAAAGGCGAAACTAGTCGAATAAAAGTGTTTTCAGTTTGTGATTTTCAGACAAGTGTTTTACTTATTACTTTTCATTTAAATATGAAATATCACAGACACAGAGTTGATTCATCGTCTATCGTATTTATCCTGTCCATAAAAATCACAGATACACCATACACCGTTCTTTTTAGTTCCTAATTTTATGTTTTTCGCAGATACCAACTTTAATTTTGAAGGTTAAAAACATAGAACCGTGTAAAAATATTAGGTTTCTCTATGTTAAGTTGGATTTATCTTTCCTACTTCTTGTGTTACCTCATTATCTGAGGTTCAATATAAAATACCAGGTAATTTTACAATATCATAGTAATCATTTATTTATTTTATTACAATATATAAAATATATATAATTGTTTAATTTTTGTAAACTTACAGGCTCTTATTTTGTTACATAAGTTAGGATTTGGTTACCTTTTCGGTTAGTAAGCGGGGTTGCAGTGTATTTTTATGAATACTATCCGGCATTATACATTTTCTTAATTATGTGTTAAATTACGTTTTTCTTGAGCCAGAATTAATAAAATTTGAATATGAATTTTTAGACGGAACAAGATTTCAGTTTCTAAAATTATGAAGTGTAATTTATTCAGGCACAAAAAATGCCAGAAATGACTGAAGTTGAGAAACCAGCAGCTACAGAAGCAAAGGCTGAACAAAGTACAAGTTCGACCGAAAGTGATTCAGATGAAGAAATTCCAGAGTTGGAAGATGCAAGCACTGCTAATGCTGGTGCATCAGCATTTCCTGGGGGCACTGCCGCTGGTTTACCAATTGACATGGTGTCTAAAGCTAAGCAATCCAGAGGAGAAAAGAAGGCACGAAAAATTATGTCCAAGTTGGGTCTGAAACCGGTTAGTATTGTAGATGTGTTTTGTCAATCTTAATCATTAATTTTATGATGAATTACCAAGGTTTCGCAAATATTTATGAAATATCTGATTATATTCTTGGCAGTCTGATATTTTCTTTTTAAGAGCTGATCTATTATAATTGTTTGAAAAATAGTTCAAAATTGATTTACTTTTCAGGTCCAAGGTGTAAGTAGAGTAACAATTCGAAAATCTAAGAATATTTTGTTTGTTATCAATAAACCAGATGTTTATAAGAATCCAGTTAGTGATACTTATATAGTTTTTGGTGAAGCCAAAATTGAAGATTTATCCCAACAAGCTCAAGTAGCTGCAGCAGAGAAATTCAAGGAAGTGAATCCTGCTGGAGAGGGTAAGTTGAATATATGTTATCATTTTATAGCTGAAAATCTTACTAGTTCCAAAAATTGTATTTTTCATGAATTTGAATTGAAAATTATATATATTGTAGGTAGTGAAACATGGAGATGGGTTTTTCTATACTTGCTTCTGTTACAAAACGGTTAAAGCTATGGACTTATACATTTTTCAGACTATGAATTTTATATCACTAGATGGCACAATAAAAAATTTATAAAAAAAAGGAGTTACATACTTTGTGATTTACACTATTGATTTATATGTGTGGTATGTGTGTGTGTTTTTTGTTATTTATTGTCTTACCAATAACAGGCAACTTGAGTTAGAAGACCGACTTTATTAAATAGTTAATATCCAACTCAAGTGTTATTGTTATTGCTAAAAAAATGCAAGTAAATATATTTATTTATATAGCATTGCTTTTAATGTTAAAAATTATTGATTATTCGTTAATAAACATAGTATTATCATTACTTTCACTTATTTAAAATATTTCAAGTATACTCTATAAAAGTTATTACATATAATTCTGAATGAAACAAAGGATTAGATTTAGCTCTAATATAAATCAGTCAAATAGAAATATCATTTATATTTAACTGTAATTTTTGTTGATGATAAATTCCTAATAATGAGGTATAATTAATGAACTCATACTTCCTTGGATGTCTTATTATTAAGTTCATTATTTTAAAATTGTTCATTCTTAAGACTCCATTTAATTTTTTTTTTTTTTCAGAAGCTGCTGGTAATCCTACTACGTCTGTTGCGCCTATTGCAGAAGAATCTGAAGATGAGGAAGTGGATGAAACTGGCGTAGAAGACAAAGATGTAGAATTAGTAATGTCACAAGCTAGTGTAAGTCGAGCTCGGGCAATAAAGGCGCTGAAAAACAACCAGAACGATATAGTGAATGCTATTATGGAGCTGACGATGTAGTGCTTATATTCAGTTTCTTGAATCATTTTATAATCATCCAATCATCAATACATAAAGTTCCACACGATGAGTGTACATACATTTAATTAAAAGTTTAATCTATTTCAATGTTGTTTTCCATAATTACTACCTGGTTTTTATTCAAATTGAATTTCCCTCACTTCTTGAAAGTTTTGCAGAATTATGGAGGAACTATTAACAGTTGAAATTCTCAATAACTTCTGTAAATTTTTATTATTTTTACTTGAAGTGAATGTGATGTCTGAATCTATTTCAAAAAATTGAGCCTTGTGTGATTCTCACAGTAATCAACACTGGTATTTCATTGTTGGTTTTTAGCTTGATCAATCATGAATATTTTTTTTTTATTCGAATAAAAATTCTATTATAGATGTGTATGAAAGCAATATATTTATTTATTGTTTAATGTAAAATGTATTTCAAAATTATTCATGAATTATTGAAATCCTTATCACTCAAAAATCCGCATGGTAAAAATCAGAAAGGTAAAAAAATTGTGAGTATGTAAAATGTAGAAAATACATGTATTTAGTTTCATAATCAATTCTTGTGGTTCCACAAGAGGTATTATATTCATAGAAGTGTAGGTGTACTCTATTTGAATGTTGGTTTTTATTATATGTTCCTCAATCCAAAAGAAAATTAACATGTACTTTGAAATTCAATATATTTGCTGACTAGTTGAAGAATTTTGCAATAACATTCAACTGAGATTATTAGGTAGTTTTCAAAAGTTTCCAGTTTGTTTATTTCATTACATTAGCCAAGATATGTTTGATTTCGTTGAAAGGATATTATTTTATTTTGCAACATTTTCAGATGAGGTACAATACAAAAGTTTTTGAATTTTCAAGTGAACAAGAATTCAACATCTAAATGTATGTAATACTATAGGTATATCCAAAGTGGATTCTATGTTATTAAGTTGTAAAAGACATTTTTGAAATTACTTGTTAAAACTCAGGAATCACAGGAATATTCGTTTTGGACACCGGAAAAGTATCCATTTGCCATTTGTTTTAGACATCGTAACAGTAAGGTTACATTCAGGGATGATCATCGATGTTGAAAGCAAAAGTATCGATGTTGCTATACGAAAGATATCGTAACATCGATGTAAACTCACGGCCTCAGGCACGACCAATGCAACTTACGAAACAAATTATGTCTTCTATGAACGCATCCACAAATCAGGTTTATTAAAATTATGAACGCGTTTTCATTCGCATGCGCACCGGTCAATCATCGATGTTATCCAAC
>JARQZK010003270.1:0-20025 GCA_030704885.1 Cynegetis impunctata | reverse complement strand
CTGGAAGCAATGAGAATATCCCTTAAAGGGAAGCTCCTACCTGGAAATTGGGTTGGACATATGAGGATACTGAATCAACTGGATTCAAAACTCCTGGCAAAACCATCGGATGTTATGCCAACTATCTTCGATTTCGAAACGCCCTTTGAAACGGTCATAGCTGACCGTCCTAGTGCAATAAGTTTTGTTAATCGTTTGGACAAAAAGTCTTCCATATGGTTTACCGATGGATCAAAAACAGAGAGAGGCACTTGCATTGGGGTATATGGACCTAAACTGAGGATCTCTAAATCCCTGGGAAGTGAACCCTCTATTCTACAGACCGAAATAATGGCTGTTTACGTATGCGCTCAGGAGTGCCTAAAAATGAACCTCAAATGGGCGCATATCTACATCACCACGGACAGCCAGGCCACGCTGAGGTCCCTGGAATCACAAAGCCAGGGATCTCTACTGACATGGGAGTGCCGTAATACCATAAAGCAACTGGCCAGAGGCAATAAAGTGACTCTACTGTGGGTGCCAGGGCACTGTGGTGTTGAAGGAAATGAAAAAGCCGATGAACTTGCAAAAAGTGCATCAAGGTTAACACCTGCTGGACCTGAGCCTTTCTGTGGTCTTGGAAAAGACCAATATAAGGCAGCGGTTCAACAATGGGAGTTGGATAATAGAGTAACCCTCTGGAGAAACACTCCTGGACTCACGCAGTCAAAGAAGTTCGTAAAGATTTCACAGACCTATGCCAGAAAGCTCCTGAGGCTGTCACGAGCTGAGCTGAGGTTGGACTGCTGACAGGGCACTGTCGGTACAAGTACCATTTGTACCGTATGGGAAAGTCAGCAGATGATATTTGTAGGATCTGTGGATCAGAAGCAGAAACAGCTGAACACATGGTATGCAAGTGTCCAGAGTTGGCGGGACTAAGAACCACCCATATGGGGAAACCTGTTCTGGATACCCATGAGGTAATGGCCAAGGCCCCCAAGGATGTTGTCGGGTTTATCAACACCATTGACGACCTCCTTGGGTTTCAATGAATGGGTAGGGTAGAGAACAAAAGACCTACATGGTCGCAGTTCCCGGAAGGCTAACGGAGCCACAACGACCCCAGTCCAAAAAAAAACAAAAACACTGGGATTGCAATTTCGGTCACTAGACCAGATCGGGCAGATTGAGTTGAGAACTGAATACATAATTATAGATTTGCGCTTACGGGTGGAAACGAATTATTGCAGGTACCCAAATAGACAAGAGGAACATATTTCAAGAAGGGCTAATCGAGTGGATTTCCCAAATTGGTAAAATAAAATGTTCTTAGAAAAATCGTTATTGCTTGAATACGCCACCCATTTCCACAAATAGATAATTTTCAAATCATGCACAAATTACCGAAAGGAACCAAACTTACGTACTTAGAATCATTAGAAGTTTTTGAACTCGATCATAATGCAAAAGATATCTTGCTGAACGACCAGATTTACTTGATATATTCTCCTATATTTAGTGTATTCAAGCAATAACGATTTTTCTAAGAACATTCATTTTTATTGTACCAATTTGGGAAATCCACTCGATTAGCCCTTCTTGAAATATGTTCCTCTTGTCTATTTGGGTACCTGCAATAATTATTTTCCACCCGTAAGCGCAAATCTGTAATTATGTATTCAGTTCTTAACTCAATCTGCCCGATGATGACCGAAATTGCAATCGCAGTTATATTTTTCGAAGTATTTTTGTGATAATAAACATAGTAAACTCAAATTTAGTTTTTGTTCATCATGTTAAATGATCACGTAGTAACGACGGATTCTATCTATTCAAAAAATTTCGATTGAATCGTTTTTTGGCATATTCTACCCGAAAATAATTTTGCACTGTATCAAAGGATTTCTTTCCTGCTAACTTTAAGCGCTTCCAACGGCCCTTTTCAAAATTTCGGTATGTACAAATCATGAAGAAATTGCAAAAACCGTTTGCACGGAAGATGCCTAATTGAGTCCCAAAATTTATAATCCGTCTTAATGATAGCCGAACTGAGTCCCGGAGTTAGGTAAATTGAGTCCCGGGCCTACCTGAGCTTGCACAGTAATCTGTTCGTAGAATATTAAAACTAAAATTAATATTATATCATATAATTTTATACAATTTACAAATATTTACAATAATATACCTATACCTAATAACATGCTAAATATTCGTTTATTTAATTATTCTAAATTTTTCTTCTACAATTTTAAGAAATTCAAATTTTGATATTGAGTTACAATTTAATTTTAAAATTTGTTCACTTAGAAAATTTTTATTTTTGAGAGTGTGTGAAGAAACCAATGGTATGTAATGGTCGTCTTTTAAACCATGAATGGAGAACACTTACAGAAAGAACTTCGGACAGTATTCAAAAGTTCCATCTATATAAATAGTTTCTAAATCTGCTAAAAATTCTAGGTTGGTCTTGCAGGAAAACATAATTATCTGATTTTCTACATCGTTTACCATTAGGAACTCTTCGCCTGTATTGGTTTTCACTGGGAATGTTTTTAATATCGCATGAGTTTCTTCCATATTTTTTGGCAATTTAGGCAAAACAGATCGTCGAGCATTATACATATTTTTTCTGACCAATCTCACATCCTCGGTTGTCAAGGTATTAATATCGCCATTTCGTAACTCCTTATGTATAATTTTCATCGGGCGTTCACTAACATCTTCTATGGCCTTTCGCTTTAAAGGGTTACTTAAAATTTTGCGATTAAGTACCTCTTCGTTTACTTTATGGTTGTGGTTATCTATAATTTCTGTTACTATGTTGTCAGCACCTTCAGTTTTTAAAAATGCCTTGCATTTTTCTTTTGTCTGTGCACAACAAATCCAACGTTTGGCATTATTTTTTAACATCTTATGGAAACGATATTTGAAGCCATCCAACACAATCAGTTGTTTCCCTCTTTCACTTAGTACAACTCTCACAGAACTCATTTTGACAAACTAACTAACACCGAATAGGTAGGTACAAATTAAACAAACTATATTAAACATTTTGTAGAAAACCCTTTTTATATATGATATCCATAGATGTCTAACCAATGAAATCCTTCGTTCATAGGTAATAAAAATATTATTTGGTATAGAGATTTAAAAAGTAATTAGGAATTCCCGAAATATGCATATCAGGAGGATTAGAAGGATTAGAAAGATTTAAGTGACCCAGGACTCAATTGGACCATCTAAATTTCTTGACCCTTCTTAATTCAGGTAGACGAGACGGGACTCAATTTACCTTTGCCCGTTTGCACATGATGTATCTGTCAATTTTAAGAAAAATATCCGAAACTTTTTGAGCTTCGAGCATATCCACAGCTCCTCAGAATGCAGTTTGAGGGTTGAAAAAGTGTATGTGAATAGAGTTAGTGTTAGGAATATACCTTTAAGGAATGTAAACTTTTTCCCCCACGGCCATCACTGCTATGTAGAAATTACCTACTAATATTTTATTCCAATTAAGGTTCTGCAAACCTCTACAGCCCCACCTCATTGAGTTAAGAGGTTGAAAATTTGGATGTGAATTGAGTAGATGTTAGTCAAATTACGACCTAAGTTTACCTTCTTTTCCTTATTTGATAAAATGATCTAATAAACTGTATTATATTCAATCTGTAATTTTATTTCTTCTTTAGTCTGCAACGAAAGAATATTTAGATTTTAACCAGAGTTATCTTTGCATACATACATACTTTGATATCATTTTTTAATAACTATAAAGAATTACCAGTAGATTTGTCTAATTTATAAACACTATAAAAACTACTCATTGCACGAATATTACTTTTCATTAGGGCAAATTTCGTCAATTTTATTTCAATTTTGAAATTCAAAAACAATATTTTTCCTTTTTGTAGACAATATTATCTTATTTTCATCCTCTTTTTGATACTAAAAAATGGGCTACCAGCTTCACACTTCATCTTGCACGGTGAACATTTAGATTGCTCAAATTATACTGTTTGAATAAATAGAACTCATCATTTCTTTTTCTGTAGCTTTGGAGAAAGTAGGACCCCTTCCGGTTCATACATACGCTCAAGCTATGGCAATAGAACCAGAAGGAGATGCGGCTTATATCATTGGAGGTTGGGGAGCTGACAGCCAATGTACAGTCCTACGTTTAGAACTTCCAGAAGACATCTGCGCCTTATGGACCTCCAAACACAGTTGTCTCAGGGTGGCTGGTTGTGCTTATTGTGCGATAAAAAAGGGCGATGAAATTCTTCGAGAAGTATGTCATTTGAACCAAAAGGAGTGCCCCTTCGGCAATATTGAATCAAATTGTAAGTGAAAAAGTGCCCATCAACTCTTTAACTAGCTCCACGGGGAGAATTGTTTGATATATACAGGGTGTCCCAAGTTCGAGTGCCTATTAGACGTTCCTGGAGAACTGGACATATTTGAAATCTGAAAATTGGGATTATGATATTGCTTGAGATTCTCTACAGAGCTAAATTATTTTCGGAGCTCAAGCACTTCCGGTTATACAGGGAGTGAAAATAAATTTTATAAAAAATGTTTTTTTCAAGGTTTTCGTTCCTGATATGATCAAGTATTCAATTCTGCGTACCTTTCTGTTGACACCATTGCATTTGTTCGAATAGTTTTCAAAATAACGGAAAAAAACCCAAAAAAAATTCAAATATGTGTTGTCAGTATAATGTTCATTATTCTTATTTCCAACATCCTAAGCGTAAACCGTTTTTACAGCATCGAAGAGGAGGAATTTGGAAAGGTCATGCATCTCATGAATTTTGGAAACATCATCACAGGGTGTTTCAAATTTTGTGTCGAAAATTGTGATCAAAAATTAGCCATGATCAAAAAAGTTGACGTTTCGCCACGACATTCGTGGCTTTATAAAAACCTTTGAAAAAATTGAAATTTTTCTGACATTTATTGATTTGAAAAAATTTGAATATTTAAAAAAGACTACTATGTTTCATCAAAATTTTTCGGCTGTGGCCATATATATATATATATATATATATATATATATATATATATATATATATATATATATATATATATATATATATATATATATATATATATATATATATATATATTATTAAATATGAACTCACATGGGGATTTTACCATTTCATATATATATATATATATATATATATATATATATATATATATATATATATATATATATATATATATATATATATGTGTGTGTGTGTGTGTGTGTGTGTGTGTGTGTTTTATTCTCATCAGTGCTCTCATTAGGTAATCAATATTTTATATCAGTTGTTGCTCGATTCTCCTTTTATATTATGTTATTTTCTTCAGCTTCCGTAATTACAAACCAGGGCAAACTGTGTCAAGACCCATTGGTTGGTGCACATAACTGTTCGTCTCTTCAAGATTGTCCTACTTGTCTTCTCAATCAAAATTGCCACTGGTGCGACGAAGTATGTTCCGCAAATCAGACATGCACTGCGCTTACCTCTCCTGCACAGTGTCCTCTAACACGATGTGCGGCAACGGATTGTATACAGTGCCACCAACTGCCGGGATGTGATTGGAGTTACACGAAAAGGGACTGCGTGCCACGTGAGTAATCAACCTTATATTTGTTTTTAACTTCTGCGTATAATTGCTTTCGATCATCGTTCATAATAGGTGTCATTAATCGGCATCGAATAGGGAAGAGATATAAGGTGTCAATCAACTACTAAGGCAGCGTTGCGATTTATAGGTAATTTAGTTACTTCGTCTAGATATATATATATATATATATATATATATATATATATATATATATATATATATATATATATATATATATATATATATATATATATATATATGTGTGTGTGTGACAATGTTCAACTAACACTATCTTCGACAAGTCCATATAGGTCGCACTAAGCAAACGTAAAAAGTACCAAGACTCACCCTTTCTAGTGTTCTTCTACTTGTAAATTTCTTCCTTGAGGGGTACCCCGAGTTGAGCACTCCTTTTTTGTCTGTAATTCGGCACTCCGATCAATCAATCACTAAATTATTAATAAGTATGTATACCGAAGCGAGGTTCACAAAGCGAATTCTCGAACCACACTGTCCGTGATTCTGGCAAGCTTTACGTTGCCGTTGCGACCAGCAAAATAATGTGACAACAAAAAAAAAAACGAAAATAAATATTCTCTACATTCTTTAACGAATCTAGCTCGTTTTTCAATGAAAACCGAACATACCGCTCACCAAAAATATACCAAAATATTTTTTTTTTCAAATGAACAAACAAAGAATTTTCCAAAATAAGTCGATACCAAGACTAAAATTATAAATTAAACAAAATTTTCTATTTTCTATTAGGTAGGGGGACCATAGTTTTACAACTGGACGTTTGATTAACCCCTCAGTTGTCCGAACAGGTAGCCACTCGGCATTACACCGTCTTGAACCAAGATGAATTTCTGATATTCGACCTAATTTCCATTTCAAAGGTGGAGTATTATTGTCGCGAATTAAAACTAATCTACCGACTGTTATTCCAGATTTTCCATGTTCATTTCCACTTGCCCCGTTGGCATAGCGAGTGAAGATATTCATTATGCCAGCGTTGCCAAAAATGTTGTTGCATTCTTTTGAAGAAGCTGCCAACCGATTGAATCGATTACAATTAAGCTGACTCAAGTCCGGATCTGGAATAGCTGTTAATGGTTCTAGGGTGAGGAAAATGGCCAGGCGTTAATACGTCTAGGTCATTTGGATCAGAACTACTATTCGAAAAGAGGTCGGGGAATTCAAAAATTGATTCTATGAAACAAGAACTGTATAAAACTCTTCGTAAGTGAGAATTTGATTAACGACAACACGCATTAAATGAGATTTAACAGACTTTATGGCACTCTCCCACAATCCTCCGAAATGAGGCGAGAAGAAGGTGATTGAAATGCCAATTTATTTTTTTCCTTTTTCTAACACTTCTGTCATGATGCTTTGGAAATATCTATTAGCTCCTATAAAGTTCGTACCACAGTCACTATAGACATCAGAACAACGACCTCGACGTGCGATAAATCGACGAAAAGCGGCTAAAAAGCATTCAGTTGATAACTCCGAAGATAGCTCTAAATGAACTGCTTTTGTGGCACAACAAACAAATAAAACAAAGATTACGATTTAAAAGATTTTTGCCCTCTAGATTTCCTAATGTTACTAGGAAAGGTCCACCAAAATCACAACCAACATGAGAAAAAGGCTTTATTTGTGACACACGGAACGAGGGTAAAATTTCCCATGATCGGTTGTACCGATTTAGGATTAACTTGACAACAACGATAACAATTAGCGATTACTCGACGAATGGCTCTTCGTGGAGATAGGATCCAAAATTGTTGACTTATTAAGAACTGTAACGTTCTTAAACCTGGATGGCAGTACCTTTTCATTGAAAATATTGAATTAATAACACTCTGTTAATCTATGTTTTTGAGGCAACAAAAAAGGAAATTTTTGATCATATTTTAATTTCGAATTGATGAGTCTACCACCCAACCCGCAAATGTTTATTTTCATCTAGAAATGGGCATAGCTTTCTCAAGGGTTTTTTAACTGATGATCCCTTTTCTAAACGAGAAATTTCTTCGGAAAAAACATCATGTTGCACAATACGGACAATCACTAAAAGTGAGTGTCTTAAATCTTTTGAGCGAACATATGAATTTCCGTCGGTAGGAATATTCAAGAAACAAAATTTTCGATGTGAAATTTTAGATCAAGAAACAAAATTTTCGATGTGAAATTTTAGAAACAAAGGTTAAACAATAAACCAGAATTCGCTGAACTTTCTCCAGAGAAGAAAATTTATTAAGCAACAACATGACAATATTAACATCCACGCCGACAGTTAGCGTACAACGTCGCTCTTCGGATAATACTTCTTCACAATCAGAATATGAATTTGTAGAACTAGGAATTAATGGAGACGATAGCCAAGAGGCGCCCGCCCACCATAAGGAATTTACTGAGAAGCTCTGAGTGGGCAAAAGCACCTCTCGATGCAATGTCAGCTGGGTTTTCTTTACCAGCCCACATGATGCCAATGAGCAGGATTCACTTGCTCCTGAATGTGGGCCACACCGATTACCAACAAATGTAGACCAACGATACAGGAGGAGATCTGATTCCAGTCCAAACAAACTTTAGAATTCGGACCAGGCAAAAGTTTCTTTTCTATTTGAATGTGGTTTTGTGTAAGTTGGAAAAAACGAATGTTTATGAGATCTGCTAGTAAAACTGCCTGCCCACATAATCTCCAAATCGGGGAGATGATACTCGTTTGAGAGGGATACTCTTGATTTTGCAGAAATAATAAAAACGTTGAACCGACTTATGGACTCTTGGAAACGCATATAAGTAAACAGCTGCATATCCACGTTCACTAGCATCACAGAAACCATGAATCTCGCCACATACCCGTTTGCAAGATGCAATGTGACGTGGTATTTCTAAAACTAGACAACAAAACTGTAATTCTGATTTATATAACTTCCATTTTTGTTCGACTTCTTCTGGCTACAATTTCATCCCAACCAATACCTAATGTCCACAGGTATTGCATAAGATGCCTAGCAAAAAATGTTAATGGAGTTAAAAAGCCAAGAGGAATCGAAATTCGAGGCTAATTCGGATAAAATACTTCGTTTAGTAATTTATTCGATATAATATTGACATTGTATGAAAAAGTATCTTTATTTGGATTCCAATACATACCCAAAAATTTTGCATAGTAGTATTTCCATCAAAGTTTATAGGTATTTGAGCGAGAAATATCTGGAATAGTTTCTAAAAGAGAGGGCATGTTACTAACCACTTGCGGAGTTCAAAATCCGCCGCAAGCTAAACAAAGCGATGAAGTGCCGAATCTTATTACTAGCTTCACTTTCAGATTCAGCCCCACCACATGAATCATCCACATATGTATCTTCGTCGAGCACTTTTAGTGCTAAAGGAAAACGATGACCTTCATCTTTACAAAGCTGATGAAGTGTTCTAAGTGCCAAGAATGGAGACGCTTTTACGCCATAGGTCACAGTATTAAGGACGAATTCCTGAATAGGTTCTTGTAATCGAAAAATCTCCAAAAAATTCGTTGAAAGGAACGATGATTTGGGATGATTCAGAATCTGGCGATACATTTGACGAACGTCCGCTGAAAAAAACTATTGAGTGCGTTCGAAAACGAAGAAGTAACGCCCCAATATCTGTCTGTAACTTTGGGCCTGTCAACACAAAGTGTCATTAAGAGATTTTTCCATTGGAAGATTTCATCGATGCATCAAAAAAGCTACACGAAACTTCGTTACGTGTGGATTTCCGTTCTTACGACACAATGATGTCGGTATAAAATATGCTTTAGAAGAATTTATTGACATCGAAGCCGATGACATATGGCCGGAGTCTAAATAATCTTGCATAAAGTTTGCATACTGCTTCTTAAGTTCAAGATTTTGGAAAGTCGATTCTCTAGCATCTTAAAATCTACGCAGAGCAATATCACGAGAATTTCCTAATTCTGGCGTCGAACTTGGGTGAAAAGGCAATGACACGACATAACGACCATCAGGGATTCCGGTAGGTTGTACCACTATAAAAAACCTTCACACCTTGTATCTTCAGGGGATAACCTTGTGGTATTTTGAGACATTTTCTAATTCCCAAAATTCTTTCAAGGTATGATCCAACGATTCCTCATCTATATCAGAAATTACCAAAAGACGTAAACAAATGAATTTATTTTTGGAAATTAGAGTTGATTCACACCGAATCTGACCAGTTAATATCCATCCAAAACGAGTGTTAAGTGCTATTGGCTCTATGTGACCGCACCTTCTATTTTAACCATTGCATACAATCTGAGCAAATATGTCCGCAGATAACAGCATATCTATGGTTTTGATTTATTAAAATTGAGGATCAGCAAGAGTCAAATTCGTAATGTGTGGCCATGATGTCCGGCGAGAACGAAAACGTGGGCATTGTCACAACAAATTTTAGGTAGAATGAAGGCCTCTACTGAAAACTGGGGACCTTTCGATATGAGCCGCCGAACTAATAGTACACCTTACTTTACCTTTCGGTTTGACAGCAAGAATTTCCAATTCCATTGACAACATGTACCATAGGAACATAATGCAAACCTAACTTTCTAATGCACTTTCTCTGTAATAAAACATGCTTGACTTCCATATTCATCGTATAAGCGCAGCACGAGATTTTTTGAGGAATTGCGCCCAATGAATCTAGTAACGTTAATTTCCACAGTTGACAATAGAATAGGTGAATTTAGTACGCGAGGAACTATTTGTAGTCAAGCTTGACATAAGTCCACCATTAGTGGAAGTTGAATACGAAATGTCATTGACGGATAGCATGAATGTGCAAGATTTATTATTGGAACTGTAGTAGCATCAGTTTGTATTTTGTCAAAATGTAAATAATGTCATATGAATGAGAACTCTTACAACGTCATACAACGTGATGAACTAGTACAATTTTTCAAATTATTCGGATGGTTTAAACAATTTAGACACAATTTATTATTCTTCACCATTAGAAATCTGTTATATGGTGTTGTTATCAAGAAAAAATAGGACACTTGAAATGAATATGATTTTTTTTTTGCAAACAAAACAACTATGTGTCGCATATGAGAACCCCAGCAGTTACTGGATACAATTAAAGATTTAACATTAGATTTAACATTTTTATTGAATTGATATGAACCACTTTGTTTGATCGAGGATAATACCAATAATTTTTACCAAGTCTACAGTTTCCAACGCTTTGCACTGATGTGCGTAAAAACAGGTTTAATTGTTCATAAGAGGGCAACTCAAATATTACTATTTTCTATTTCGAAACGAGTACGTGATTTTAAATCAATTTTGTCCAATAAAATATTGAATAAAAGGAAAACACCATTGATTTACTAGAAATCCTAAAACTTACCAAGTGCAGCTAAATTTTCTGAAAAAGTATTCAGTAATTGGACGTAACAATATTACATTTTCTTTTCTCGACTTTCGGAAAGTCAATGATCTTCCTCCAATAGAAAGTAGCTAATAGGCGTTTGTCATTATAGCGTTTTCGTAAATTTTCAAAAGCTATTAGCATAATTATCATTTCGAAAGAGGCACTCCCTTCACTATCGCTAATGCTTCTCCAGATAAAACAGCTGTTCAAGGTATTGAAATTTTTCAAATTCCTGTTAGTGCGTTATTTTCATCAATTAATGTAAGAAAATAAATCAAGAAAATTTTGCCAAGTGCTTAAATCACCACAGAAAGAAGAGGAAGTGAAATTTAGGTAACTTTGCATTTAGACGCATTATTTGGTGAAAAGATCGATTAGATTCATTCAAAGGATCTCTGCGGAATTTCGAATATATCTATAATGGTGGTTTTAATTTCAAAATATTTTCTATCTACTTCGAATCTAATTCGGGTTTTCCTCCACTTCTATTAACTCAGGATCTCTCACTAAGACTGCAAAGTACTTTATAATTTTGATTGAACCTTTCAAATGTTTTATAATTCGACTCTAAACTCGAGAAACGTGACCCTGAATGGGGGTATACTGAGTAAGGATCATTTTCAGGCATCTAAGGCAATAGTTAAAATATCATTAATTCGATGGATTGCAACATCACGAGCTGTTTTGTGTTGCGCCAATCTTTGTTCTCCGCGATTTTGCAGTGGCATTTTTACGATTCAGATTATTACTCAAAAATACAGTTTAATTGATATGAGAAACTAATATATTATTTAATTAAAAGTGTATTACACGAATTACGAATCAAATTTCGAGAAATTACTCAATGAAGAAATTACAGTTATCCTCCTCTGCAAAATGATAGGACTTCTTTTGTAGTCGAAGATTATTCGTACGACCACTGAGAGGAGTTAATTACGAACGACAATATGAAAGGAAATTCGAAAAATGATCGCGCAAGTGTTACCCCACTCTGTCCACAATAATCAACAGCGGGATTAATGCTTGGCGTTTACTAGAATCAAACGATTTTTACCTTACTTTTCAAGCACAAAAAACGTTGTAGACAAATAACGATAAGGAATACTCTTAAATTACAGAAAATATGTTGGTATATTTTTAATGAAATCTACTTCCTAGCGATAGAAAATGACGATATATTTATCAAAATTAGAAAGGATGAATAACGAAAAATCCGGGCTCGATTTGACCAAAAAATGTGTGAGACAATGTTCAACTAACACTATCTTCGACAAGTCCATATAGGTCGCACTAAAGCAAAACGTAAAAAGTACCAAGACTCCACCCTTTCTTGTGTTCTTACTCTACTTGTAAATTTCTTCTTGAGGGGTACCCCGAGTTGAGCACTCCTTTTTTGTCTGTAATTCGGCACTCCGATCAATCAATCACTAAATTATTAATAAGTATGTATACCGAAGCGAGGTTCACAAAGCGAATTCTCGAACCACACTGTCCGTGATCTGGCAAGCTTTACGTTGCGTTGCGACCAGCAAAATATGTGACAACAAAAAAAAAACGAAAATAAATATTCTCTACATTCTTTAACGAATCTAGCTCGTTTTTCAATGAAAACCGAACAATATGTATACAGGAAGAATTCTAAAGTTGTGTAATATTTGCCTTATAGAGCTGAAATTGTTTTTTCTGACATGATATAGTTCTTAGTCCTATATAAGTATAGCAACAGTGATTGATTGTGAGAAAGACTGGAATTAATTTTCAAGCTTAAGATATTCAGCAGTTTGCATTATTTTTTCTATTTTATGACCTGAATACATTTTCTATTTCTTTTTATCTTTGTAAACATTTTATGCTTAAGCTTCTTTTAAAAAAATTTTCTCACTGTCTGTTAGTCTTTCAGATCTTGTAATCAATGGCTTCAGTAATCCAGTTATTTGCTTCTTGTTCCACAGTTGATTTGATGGTTCCCTCTTCATTACCCAAGTATTCCAAGAAACTGTTGAGTTCGGTTGCCCTATTTTGCCAAATATCGAAAGTACCTTCTACATGCCTTAATCAGAGCTTGGGTTCTAATGGAAAATTTCTAATTATTTTCGTCTTATACTGGTTCATGTAGAAGTTGGCTATAACAGAGCATAATGGTGAAACTGTCGGTGGTCCTTTGACCAGTTCATATGACTGTCCTTGATTTATACATAAGGTATTGTTTGGACAATAATCTGCCATATCTATCAGTTCCATTGGGAAGTTATAGCACTTACTTCGAGTATCCCATGCCTCATTTATTGGGATGTTGGTGAATAGCGGTGTTACATCCAAACTGACCAATATATTAATTTCCTCTATAATTACATTGTCTAGGAAATTTGCACAAATGAGAACTCACTATAATCCTCACAGGAACATTATCTTTACGAATTTTAGGCCGTTTCGAGGAGTTTAATCTGGGAGCCAGTCTGTTTTTGAATTCTTGGGGTAGTTGATAATTATTCACTATTTGTTGTTTAGCTTTCTGGCTGGGCGGAAAAAATTTTTTCGCCATAAGAAAATAATTCCTGTACATATGACAAAGGAATAGGTAGGTAGAAAACCGTCATTATCATCCATCTTCCAGAATACCCATTTCGCTATGACCATCGGCCATGTCGCATTCAGGCAGTATTATTATTCATTAAATGGCATATAATTTAAATAAGTTTTAATTAACTTAAATAACTTATACTCCATTGTTTCCACGTATTGATCAAAATACGCTCTAACTAGGTATATTAAATTTGAGTCTTTTAAATTCAAGATTACCTACTCATAACATACGGTAACATTACTCATTTAATTTTATTATAATATGATTAATTTCAGTTATTATGTTTTATGAATGCTTGTTAGTCAGTTACCATATTTATTATAAATTCATATAACTAAAAAAGTAGTGAAAAGCATTTTAAGATTTATAATATGAAATGAATTAAATAGCCTACATAGTAAATATTTAATTTAACAGCAGTGAGTGCTACATACAATGAAACCACTCTGGGTTGAAGGGAGCTCTATTTCTAACCAAATTATCGGAATGATATCAGAAGCGCAGCATTGTATAATTTTTTCAATAACCACTACTTTGGCTTGTTCATATTTTCAAACATTTTTGGCATCTTCCATCACGCACAACCGTGTCATTTTGTAATAATAATTATAAATTTCATCATCTTTCAGTACTTCGAGAACAAATTGCTAACGACATAAAAACATGCGCACAGCCTTGCGTGAAGTACACTTCTTGCACAGGATGTTTAGACGCAGCGGACTGCCGATGGTCCACTCAGTTAGACGAATGCATATCAGCCTCCTACCAGCCCTTGTACTGCGCCGGTGGCGTCTGCGGTCTGGTGCTTCAGACTGAGGACAAGCAATATTGTCCGGAACCTTGCAACTCTTTTACGCAATGCTCCCTGTGTTTGAAACATGCTTACTGCGGTTGGTGCGCTGCCCCTGGAGATGCTGGAGATGGTGTATGTGCCGAAGGCTCCGGCGATAGACCAATGAATGGGACATGCGATGAAATATATAGAGACACTAAGGTTTTAGCACTGGTAAGACTAAAATGTTGATCCTTTCAAACCATTACTTTCACATAGAATATTAAATTGCTGGATCTTTTATTAAAAATTCCTGATTGATAGAATTGTTTCGATCTATATCTTTGTCATTAGGAAAATTTTTATCATTCAATTTAAAATTCTACAAAATATGAAGAATTTAAAATCGTATGAAACATCAGTAACATATTGTAAAATATATTTCTTGAATAAGGAACATTACTTTATTCAATAATTTATTATATACAAGTTCACAACGGATCATACTAAAGGAGTTTTAACATAAACAAATATCTATGCAATTATAGTATAATGGTAAATTACGTAAGCTCAATAGAAATATAAGTTTCCATCTTTTTCGTTCTTATTAGTGTGTGTGTGTGTGTGTGTGTGTGTGTGTGGTGTGTGTGTGTGTGTGTGTGTGTGTTATCAGTGAGTCATCCAATGTTTTGTGTTCCATAAGAAAATTCTCGAAATCAATAATGAGGTTTAGAAGAACTACAGCGCTTGCAGTTGGAAATCTCAGAAAATAATAATTCTAGCATAGATTGAACTGCTGAAATCTTATACGTCCTCTTATAAGATGATAAAAGTGGCATATAGTATCTACATAGTATTTTAATGTAATTAGTCACTTGTTCCATGTGATTTCTATCGAGGATTCAATATAAAAAAGATTTGAGTAATTATGATGTGAATTAACAATACCTAAACCTTCTTTTTCCTTGAGTTGCCATATTATTTATGAAGGACTATTTGGAACTATTATAACAAGCTAATTTTGGAGCATTATTTTCAGGTTATTAATGATTGCGGTTGTTAAAATTTTTGTATTATTGACCTCAGTCGACAATTATATCTTACATACTTTTGATGCAATAAGCTATTTATTGCTTTAATTAATTCAAGAGTATTTCCTTCAGAATACTTTGAGAATTTTTGGCATAATGTAAATCTTCAGTGATTTTTTTTGCAAAAAGATTTACACAGTTAATTTTTTTTTCTGATATTTCACACACGTTGTGTAAGGGTTCCAGAGACCTTAGTATTTGTCGTGAAATGTCATAGAGTTAAATTTTTGATAGTCGAAACCAAATAATCAATTAAATCATTCTTCAGTGTGATCTGAGAACAATTTTGACTTCTGAAAAATGTTGCAATAAGTGTACGGTTGCGGGCATAAAATTTTGGCCACCCAAATGTCTGTCAATCACAAAAATTGTAAACGTCATAATGACGTTTCTGTCAAATTGACTTTTGAAATTTTAAATATTATTTCTGTGAAATTTTAACGAAAATGCCTGCAATTACGCAGTTTAATAAATGTCGAATATTAATCCATCATGAAAATGGAATGTCCAATAGACGCATTTCCCAACTGCTACAAATTCCTAGAACCACCGTCAACTGGATAGTTGGGAAATGGAGGGAAGAAAATATAGTGGAACGAAGACCGGGGTCTGGGCGACGTCGGAAATCTCCACTTTGGCAGAAGATGGAGCCCTGGTACAAATGTAGTGCAAATCAGCCTTTTCAAGCACACTGCTGTTGAGAGGCCGTCTACATTCAAATTTTCCTGGTTCGGTTGGACAGCACGCCGACGCTTAAGATCAAGTGGATTGAAAAATCACAGTGCTGGCCAGGAAAAATTCGTCTAACGCGCGCCTATCAGGGCACGAGAGAACGGGGTTGGATTTGCACTAGAGTCATCTCGCCGACGACTTGAGGCTTTCTGTGAGCAGAGTAGCATTTTTTTCCGATGAAAAAGTTGTTCCAGATCTCGTCGCGCAATGGTCGGTTTGAGACCTAGTACTACAGACCAGCCAGGACACACTCGTTATGATGATCAATACGTCACAAAGCTAGCAGATCAAAGCGGCATTTTTTTCTGTTAAACATGGTGGGCATGGATTTCGGAGCCGGTTTAGTGCTGGGGTAATGGTCTATGTGCCAGATCGGCTCTCAAACCAGTAACGTTATATTAGGTTCTCGAAGAGTAGTGATGCTCCGTCCGAGTGACACCATTTTTCCCGAACGGCAATTTCATTTTTCAGCAGGACAACTGTGCTATCCACACCGCGACAGCGGTGACGGCTTGGTTCGTCATATAATATAAACTACATTGAGTGGCGAGCTTAGTTCGAAGTCCTGATCTTAATCCGATTTGAGGAATATGTGGGTCTGTTGGTGCGAAATTTACAACATCGTAACGTAATATTTCATAATAGAGAAGAACTTCTGACTTCGAAAATCGACTGAAGCATGGCAATCATTACACCCCCAGGAAACTACCATCGTAAAATTATGCCTATCAATGCGCGCGTATATTAACCAAAGTAATTATAATTCCAATGGAGCAATCGTATGACAAAGTAATTAGTCAATTTTATTGTCAATTTAGTTATTTATTTGTATACTTTAATATCGCCTGTTATTAATTTGTTTATATATCCTATTAATAAATATAATTGTTCTGTTTCTGTTTGCATTATACTTGTAGCCTATAATATCTTCTAGTTCTATTGCACTGTTTGAATTTTTTCACAAAAGACCATACAACTAAAATTTCTCATGAGAATTGTTAAATGACTGAAATTACAATCCAGGGTATACCTGTCAAAGTGACAAATAAATATGACAAAATTTTAAGTTAAGCTTGACAATATCCTTAAGCCAGCATTCACATCCTTACTTAATTAAATGTCTAGAAGTGGCCAAAACTTTTATGTCGCAATTTGTACGTAGATCGTGGATCAAAACATAGATGGGCGTAATTACGCCACGCCTTCTCGTATTTATCTCATGTTCATCATTTCATTAACTGAACAATCATGTTCATTTCAATTCTCTTAGGCAAAACTTACGAATTTGTCTGAAAATAATATCATAAGGTTATCGAAAGTTTACTGATTCGTCTAACGCAACGCTTTTCTTTGCCAACTGAGATACATACCTACTAAGGTCTCTATCATATTATTGTCATTCAATTTCTTTTGCTTTCTTGTAATCATCTTGGTTCTTTTTTCTGGCAGGATGACACCGAATTGGAGATAAATATTACTTATACTTGGCATTACGTGAAATGTCCTCCAGAAAATGAGTGTAGCAACGGACATCACAGTTGCGCTGCTGATTCGGAGATTTGTCAAGATTTGAAATTTGGATATGAGTGTGTTTGCGGAAATGGATACAAAGCTGGTCCGACTGGATGCGAACCTGTATGCACTGCTGGTAAAACATTTTTTCATTAAATTCAGTGATAATTTTAAAAAATCATGCTTTTTTCGTAACTAATTCTAGTTAAGATAACAAATGCTTTTGAATTTCAAAAAGGATTCGGAAATTCTCTTGGTTCGTATCAAAGAAGTTACCTGTTGGTATCAAACAATTTGAACGTATTAGTGAGTCCGTCTCAATTGTCCATAATATAGATTCGAGAAAATAAAAATTCGCGAAAATATAGATCCGCCCACGACCCTCGATTGGTGTTACGCCTATGGTACACTCCGATTCGAGTTACGCCTATAGTACACCGAGTCAACAACACCGAGAATAGGCATGACGACAGTATCAAAAAATTGTCGATTTAATGGTTTTAGGAGAAAATTCATACTAAAAAAAATTTAAAACAATGCTTTAGTTTCATTTAAAAAATTCAGATTACTAAGATTTTCAATAAAATAAAACATTAAAATACTGCAATCGGCCATTCTGACTGAAACACCAATCACAGCGCATGACGTCACGCTCAGGTAAACTCCGCTGTCAGTACTCTCATTCTATGTGTTTTGTTGTTGTGAATACTACTGATTACGCATTTGGATTGATTTTTTATTATTTTACGCGTGGTTTATCGACTCCACTCTACTATAACAATGGAACTAAGCATTGTTAAGGCAAATAGCTCAAATTTTCCCAGGATTGATGTATTAATGTTGAGCGATTTCCTCCCAACAAATGAAGAATTTTGCTCGTCTGAGTTTAGAAACGTGAGAACTTCCTTGTAAGTAAATTGTATTTGTCTTTACCCTGGATACATCCAATTTAGATATAATCAAACACGTTCTGAACTCGTGCGAGTTTATTTTACTTTCATAGTTTATTTTTACAATAAACTTGTCATTGTTTATTTTTGAGGTTAGCTCCCTCACAGCTTGTAAGTTGCCATTTCAGAGTTAATAACATGTTAAGACCCGATAAAACAACTACATTTCTGTAATCAATAAGCACCTACTAGTACTAGTAGTATTTGTCCTCGTAGAAAACACCTAAAATCAGATAAATCACCAAGTCAAATGTATTTGTTCTAATTAATTTCGGTCTTAAAGACCATCATATGGGGATGATGCAATCAGTTGTGTGCAACTGAAACGGGAAGGAAACATTTGTACAGTAAAGTGCAAGATTTGCCCAGAGCAAGTATATATACGGGTTTCAACGTGCGAGCTTAAATCACTTATTTCTTATTATTTTCTTGTTTGGAACATGTACAAATACTTTGTTGGGTGTTCTTATTGATGTGTTTTCACACTGCGGTACTGCACACCACTTATAATTTTAGGAATTAGATTTTTTATCACACTAAGTTGATTTTGACTGTTTTGTTTTATTTCTTCACTAACGCATAGACACAATGATATGTTTACCTAAGCGTGACGTCAGACGCGAAACCATGACACATGCGAGCTGTATTTTCGCGCGCTTTGAAAATACATATTAGAAGAATGGCTTTAAACTTCGTTAGGCTTGAGCTTGATTAACCGAAATGAAGGTTTTTATCGTGAATTAGTAAATAATGTACCCACATTAAGGACGAGTCATTTCAAAATATTTCGTCAACGCCTATTAAGGACCAGGGACTCTGACGTTCAGAGCCTCGTGGACGTAGGCATGGCGAGGTACATTGCGAATTCTAGCTTCAGCTGTCCACCGGTTAACCTAGGGATGGCGATTCCTTTGCAAAAAAGAGTCGATTTGCAAATCGAATTCTCAAATCGTAACGCTTGATAAATCCGGATTTCATAAAAAAATCGAGGTCTAAAAAAATCGATTTCTAAAGGGGAAAAGGGTCGATTGTTTTCAAATTCTGTACCTCTCTCCCCCCAATGTAAATAATAACATCCGTTTATATGTTAAAAACAAGAATGATCGAATAATAAAGCATCTCTGGGATCTGTAGCCAAGTAAAATCGGAGGAATTCTTTAGTTCACGGAATTCCGATAATTACAATTATTTTATATTATCCAATATCAAGAATATTCAGATCAGATATAAAAGAAGACAGTTTAAGTATATATAAACAATTTGAGTGTATACAGATGAATGGACATAAAGATAATAGTATAAAATGGATGAACACTTTATTAATTAAGAATTCCACATAGTTATTTC
>JARQZK010003269.1:10000-20096 GCA_030704885.1 Cynegetis impunctata | reverse complement strand
ATTTTTGAATATAAAGCCTGGAAATTGTCCATATCTTTAGAATCCGTTCGACAGATAAAAGCTTTTAACTTCAGCTATCACAAACTCATCATCAACTGAAGAACTTCCATCTGATTTTTCAATAAATTGATTGCTATCTGGTACATTTCGCCATGAAAGAAAATGGAAAATTTTGTTTAACATATCATTAATTTACAAGTATCCCAAATTTCTAAATACCTTGGTCATTTTTTGAAAAAGGGGGTACATAACCTTAAAATTAATTTTCTAGGTATGGTTACACCACTCTCTCCAAGTGGCTGATGAATTCATTTTATGAATGGACTTTCAGAATTAAAACCAGAAAAACTCAAATCATTTTGAAAATAATCAACTAAAACTTTACGTTAGTTGGACGGGTTAACTAAATTGTATTATGATGGCTGTCAGATTTCTGACCACAGAACAAAAAGGCAAGTAACAGTTTAAAACTAATGGCGATTTTGTGCTTTCTCGCCGATGCGTTATTGTTATTTTTTACTGCGTCCGAAATTAAGATCGTTAGCGCCGGGAAACGGCTAATATCGGTACTAGAGCATGGGCCATTAAGCTGTTTGTTTACATTGCATAGTTAATGATAGTTACGCTCATTTCATTTTTGAGTTTTCGAACGTTTAGCTTCGTAATTTGTGTTTTTTTGGACTTCGCTATTTTTCTAGTGGTTCATTGTGTTTCGATTGAGGGACAATCATAATCTCTGTTCAACAGTTAGATAACCTACCTATAATCAAGTCGAAATTTACACTGAGTTTTTATCATTGAACAATGAAAAATCCTAATAATAAAATAAAGTAGAGGGACCGAAATAAATTAATTCGGTTGAAAGAACTATGTATACCTCATGAAAAAGGCTGTATGATTAGAACAACCTATTTATTTAAAAAATAAAAAAACTTTCAAAAAGTTCGAGAAAAACATTCTCTGACATGTCTACTTTCATTACGAACTGAAGAATTTTTGAGATATAATGCAACAAAACTAAGTACTTACCAGCAAAACTGAAAGAAAACAACATGAAATAAAAGAAGAATTAATATGAATACTCTGCTTGAATGGTATTGAAACGTAATTGAGTTATTATATTTTTTGAATTTTCCTGGCGTATAACAGCTCTCCTTAAAAAATACGGGTGACTTCTGAGAGTCTGGTTTTTTTTATAGAAATCTCTGGATTTCCTGGTTATATAAGTGTGAATTTTCCAGTTTTTACCTAGCTAAAGAATCAAGTTTTAATTCATATTCTTGATGTTATGATAAACTGTTATTTTTGGTTGTGCAAATAAAACATTTATTTATTATTATTATTTTAATAGATATCTCTGGTTGGTTAACATGAAAGAATAATACAATTATTTAGAATCTCTGGGATGTTAGCCCAGGTTCAGATTCCGATAAAAGTGGAAGATTTTTCGTTGGAATAGCATTGGACTTCAAAAAACCCTTACCCGTTTTCGGTTAGCTGAAAATTGCACATCATCAGTTGGTACAATTCTATATGGAAAGATCCACAAACTTACTACAGGGAAAATAAGTATTCTCAGTAAACTGTAAAGAACAAACTCATATGTTCAGACACTTTTTTTTAAATCTTCAAGTTATGAATCCACGCCTTTCTTCTGTCCATCATTTCTTTGTTTCACAACTTTGCTTGGAATGAATATGAACTGTTTATGAATACATAATACACAATCTATCAGATATGACAATATGAAAACCCTACACAAAAACAACATCCAAAGCTGCTTTCACACGATCAATATATATTGTCAATATTGGGGTATTGACAGTATTGTTGAACGTGTGAGTAGAAATATTGAAGGATTGTCAATATCAGGAATATTGATGGACTGCGTTTGGATGCGAAAACCAGATTGACTGCCTGAGGACGGAACTACACATGCCTTTTAACGATCTGACAAACCCTTCACTACCAGCGCGATTACCAGATAGAATGTCAACAAATTAATAATTAGTATGAGGCCAATTACAGTTTGTCAATATTTATTGACGATATTGGCAATACTTTGACAATATATATTGATCGTGTGAAAGTTCGCTTAAGACCAAATTCTTTGTTTTCCTAGAAGTTTCGAAGATCAGATGGTCAAACAGATCTCTGTATTCTGGGAATAGTACTTTCATTCTTTCCATGCATGGAAACCTCTTCTTATGGAGAATTTTCGAGAAAAAGTAAGGAAACAACACGTGTTTCATTCCTCCCGGAAGTATGAGGGACAGGGAGGCCGGGCAGTTTTTGAGCCTGGGATTAACTCCTTCAAGCCCAGATCAGCAGGATACACTTGTATGTACAAAGTGCACTAAAGGATAGGTGAGACGGGATTATTTATGGAACATTGAAGTGTGGGTAGGGTTCAGAGGATTAATACTGGCCCAGCATTCCGCCTTGTAATGTATTTGCAAAGCAGTGACTTACATTACCATGAGCGAAACCTCTGAAAAAGACTCACGGAAGGGACCAGAGTCGGCCCCGGGGTTTGAACCCGAGACCTCCCAAATACTAGCCAGCGTACTTAAGTACTCGACTAACTAGCTTGGTGAATTTTCGAGAAATGATGCTGTGTATATTTATGGGATCGCGACATTCAAGCTGGCGCAACTCTGGCGGCCAGATAGATGAAGTGCGTGTACATGTTTCTGAAAGGCGGGACTCTGTGTCCTATAAGAATTTCCATAAATTCGCTTGATTTCTATTACCACTGGCACTTTCCGTGCGCGTGTAAAATAGCTTTTCTATCGGCGAAAGCGATCGAATTCTGGCGGAGGATGTACAGACGTGTCGTATTCTATTTTGGCAACAAATTAGGCCTTCTATCCCAAAAGTATAGTTGTTCTGTCATTTTTGAGTTATGTTTTGATTATCAATTATTACATTTTTGTTAGTAAAGTGGTAAATAATTATTAAAAATTATAAAATATGCACATTTCGGCAAATATTGCTGGATGTATGTGACGAAAAGCCACAATTAATAACCAATAAGTTCAGTAGAGTAGAGGGAAAAGCCGAGGGAAATGTTCTGTGGCAAACGGTTGCTCAAAAACTGAACAGTTTAGGTTTTGGTAAAAAATCAATAAAAGGATGGAGGAAAATGAGTAATACTGTTGTATTATTACACAGATTACACTAAAATATTTATATTATTTTATATTTTACTTGTGTAGAACTTTGTAAGTTGTACCAAATAAATACCTACCTATCAGCTATCAAAGAAACTTTTATTATATTGTTTTTGAATTATAAATTAATATTATATTATATTAATAAATAATGTATGTCTGAAATACTGATAAAAATGTCAGTATTGTCACACATTTACATAAAAGTTGTGGAATGGCAACAATTTAAAGCTATTATCAAATTATAGAGCTAGCTAAATAATGTATCCTAATATTCCTAATTGTAATGATTATCAATACAATATTTTTTTAACAGTTCCTTACAACTCGCTTTATTAAACTCTCTACATGTGATCCTTAATATTTCTTTCTGATTTATGTAGGTACTGTTGCTCTATATTAAGATTCTGTAGGTAGCACAATATGATATTTTATATTTATGACCCCCGACTATAAATTACATTTATCCTTCAATGGAGAATATATATATATATATATATATATATATATATATATATATATATATATATATATATATATATATATATATCTAATATATAAAATTCTCGTGTCACGGTGTTAGAAGTTAAACTCCTCCGAAATGGCTCAACCGATTCTCATGAAATTTTGTGTGCATATCGAGTAGGTCTGAGAATCGGCTAACATCTATTTTTCATCCCCCTAAATGTTAAGTCCTTCCCTTGATTATTTATTTTTATTTTTAGGACAAAATTTTCTATTTTTTTTATGATAAAGCAATCAAAAATAAATACAACCCTAAATTTTCACCCCTCTACGATCAACCCCTATTTTTTATTTGCTAAATTCCTCCGAAATGGCTCGACCGATTCTCATGAAATTTTGTGTGCATATCGGGTAGGTCTGAGAATCAGACTACATCTATTTTTCATTTCCCTAAATGTTGAGGGTGGCCAACCCCTCAATTTTATATTCAATTTTTCAGAAAAAATTTTCTGTTTAATTTTTTTTATGATACAACATTCAAAAATACATACAACCCTCAACTTCCACCCCTCTACAATCAACTCCTATTTTTTATTTGTTAATTATAAACTTCAATTTTTTAGGCAAGATTTTTATTTATATTTTATCATGACTTAGAATAGAAAAATTCATATAACTCTCAATTTTTTACCCTCCTACGATCAACCCCTATTTTTCCATCGCGATTTTCATTTTTTCTTATTCTATCCACAGATCCACAATAGGGTTGCATAATAATAACAAAAGTCGGTCTGAGAATAGGTCGTAATATATTTTTCATACCCCTAATGATTAGAGTGGTCCACCCCAAACATTTTGATAAATTTTTTGGACGAAATTTTTTATTCCTTATACCCTTCTATCAACAACCCAAATTTTTTTTTAATAGCCATTTTAATGATTTGAACAATGTTTGCCGGGTCAGATAGATTGATAGATAGATAGAAAGATAGATAACTATCTAGATAGATAACTATCTAGATTATTTAGATAGATTATTTAGATAGATAACTATCTAGATAGATAGATAGATAGTTAGATAGATAAAGATACATCGGCAGTTAGATGAATAGATAGAAAGATAAATGAAAATAATTTATATAGCAGAACAACGTCTGCCGGGTCAGATAGATTTGATAAGATAGCATAAGAAAAGATAGATAACTATTACTTAGATATATATATATATATAGTATATATATATATATATATATATATATAATATATATATTTCAGGGGCGGCTAGTCAATGGAAGGCTAAGGAGGCCTAAGCCTCCTCCAATAATATTACCGTGTATCCACTAATATATTAAAATATGGAATAAGTCAGCATTTTCATCATATTCATATTAATCAAAATCATATTATTTTATGCACCTACCTTCCTTTCAACCTACATTATATTAATATATAATTTATAAGTTAAAGATAGAAGGTATTTACATTTACTGCATTTTCAGTTCATTTCAAGATTTGTAAGTAACGCTGCGGAAGGCTTAGAAAGGTATATTTCATCAACGTTCATTATGCCTGACACAGAAAAGCAAACAACGCGTGCAAATACTCCGATATGAATAACTTCATTATGCAATAGAAAAGCAAAACACATGTAAATGCAAACACCGATAGGAACCCAGGGTCTCATACAATGTCGACCAATCACAACTATAGGAATTTTCGCCGTGACATCGATGTGAATTCGTTGGAAAGCATTAATTGAATCGTATTGTGATCGTAGTTACTAATGGCCGCCGAAAAAACAGCAGCGTGTTTAACTTATATTGCTCGCGTATTGTGTTAAAATGAGTTGAGTGACTGAAGGTTAATTTCAAAATTTTCAATGGTGACTTTGTGGGAATATTTGTTATTCCATAAACTTTAGTGCACTAAGTTATGAGAATAAAAGTTTTGATAAAAACATTGCGACCTACCCGTGATATTAAAACAATTTGGTGCAGCGTAACAGACAACAAAACCGCGGTTAAATACAAGGAATTATGAGAGACAAATCCTTGCCTAAACCAGATCACAGCGTAAAAAATAAATTATTTTGTTGGCAGTGTTTACTTTTACCTAGTGATAAATGTCTCTGTTTGGGGCCGCTTAGGATTTTGAGGATTTAATTCCTATACCTTAGTTGAAAGTGAGGAAATTTTTCACCGATTAAAGTAACTTTAAATACCAGCACGCGGATTAATATCTTAACAAGATAAGGAATGTAATATATTTTTTAAACATCTTTAAAATAATTTTTGAACAAAACAGAAATAGTTTTTTCAAATCTTACAGCACAAATTTTCAGATGTAATTTACTCACGAAATCGGCTCAAGTTTCTTTTGGAAAAAATTCCAGAATTTCGTGCTGAAGTTTATTTTAAAAAAACTATTTTCTGTATTTCAAAACTACTGATGATACGACTCAATTTAGCCAAAAAATGAAAGAAATTCAGCTTACGCAGATATTGGAGCTTCACTATAAGCAAATATTTTATGAAATTTTGCGATACTATTAGGGGTCAAATAGAAATTAGGTTCTCTGATTTTGGAAGAACTGCATTTCTTCGACTTACTCAATAAAAAATTTGTTAAACCGATTTTTTTCGGCTAATTTTTTCCAGATGGACCTTTTGGAAAATTTATGTCAAAAATACACTTTGTTTGATAAGGTGGCACCATAAAAAGTGAACTGTGTGTTGTTTATAATGACAATGAAATTTTGGGGCTAAATGTCAAAAATCATGTGGAGGACTAATTAAAAACCTTTTTTTGATAATGATTTGAATCAAGATTTACCCCAAGTTTATAAACTCTTATGTCTAATTGTTTCTATCCCGGTGACAATCGGCTTCCGTAGGAGCGCTTCGTTTTCCACTCTTTAAGAGAATTAAAACTTATTTACGAAAATTTCAATGAGCCAGGATCGTTTTGAAAAAAATATTAGTTTGTTGTCTATTGAAAAAGGAATTGCGTAAAACTTTTTGGCAAAAGACAAAAAATTTTATTGAGGATATAGATCATTTTGCTTAACGTTTAAAGATCGCAGGAATCCCGCTAATCTTTTTCAAAAAATATATTAATAACTTTTTCATTTGCCTCTCGCCAGCTGTTTAAACCCAAAATTCGTTAAGTAGGTAGGTACGGTACCTATCTTTGTGAAAGAAAAAAAAAAAATTTGATGAATAGATGGATTGATTAATTGGCTGAAGAAGCAGGTTTTATGTGAATATTGTAAAATAGGAGTTGTGGGTCTCAGGGTAGACACTCGAAAGTGAAAACAAATGAATAGCTCAGGGGTGCTTGTTTTACTTTGATTTTCTTTAAAATTTATAAGGCGGTTGACTTTGAAATCCTAAAAATTTTCGGCCTATGGTGTATTTTTTAACACCTCTTGTAGCCTCCTCAAACCAAAACCTCACGAGCCGCCACTTTATATATATATATATATATATATATATTATATATAATATATATATATATATATCAATATATATATATATATATATATATACCTATATATATTATATATGTATATATAATATATTAATATATATATATAATAATATTATATATATATATATATATATAATATATATTATATATATATATATTATATATATATATAATATATATATACCTATATAAATATATATGTATATATATATAATATATATATATACTAATATACCTATATATATGTATATATATATATTATATATATTTATTATATATATATATATATATATATATTATATATGTATATGTATATATATATATATATATATATATATATATATATATATATATATCATATATTATATATATATATATATAATGTATTATGTATATGTATATTATATATATTATATATATATATATATATAAATATAATATATATAAATATTATATATAGATATATATAATGAGTAGCAGTGGCGGCTCGTGAGGTTTTGGTTTGATGGAGGCTACAAGAGGTGCTTAAAAATACCAACCCCAATAGGCGAAAAATTTTTAGGATTTCAAGGTCAATATAAATTTAAAGAAAATCCAAAGTAAAACAAAGCACCCTAAGCTATTAATTTGTTTCCACTTTCGAGTGTCTACCTTGGAACCTACAACTCCTATTTACAATATTCACAAAAATTCTTCTCAGCCAATTAATCAATTCATCTATTCATCAATTTTTTTCTTTCACATAATAGGTACCTACCTACCTACTTAACGAATTTTTTTAACAGCTGGTGAGAGCAAATAAAAAGTTATTATATATTTTTGAAGATTAGCGGGATTCTGCGATCTTTAACGTGAGCAAAATGATCTATAATATCCTCATAAAATTTTTGGTCTTTCGCCAAAAGTTTTACCAATTCCTTTTCAATAGACAACAAACTAATATTTTTCAAACGATCCTGGCTCATTGAATTTCGTAAATAAGTTTTAATTATCTTAAGAGTAGAAAACGAGCGCTCTACGGAAGACGATGTCAACGGGATAAAAAAAATCAGACATAAGAATATATAAACCTGGGGTAATTCTTGATTCAAATCATTATCAAAACGATATTAATAGTCCTCACATGATTTTCATTTTGCCCCAAAATTTCATTGTCATTATAAACAACACACAGTTCACTTTTTATGGCCACCTTATCAAAAAAAGTGTATTTTGACATAAATTTTCCCAAAGGTTATCTGGAAAAGATTAGCCGAAAATCCGGTGAACAAATTTTTATTGAGTAAGTCGAAGAAATGCAGTTCTTTCAAATCAGAGAACCTTATCTCTATTTGACCCCTAATAGTATCCAAAATTTCATTAAAATATTTGCTTATAGTGAAGCTCCATATCTCGCTTAACTGAATTTCTTTCGTTTTGCGGGCTAAATTGCGACGTCGTATCATCAGTAGTTTTGAAATACAGAAAATAAGTTTTTTAAAATAAACTCTTGCACGAAATTCTGAAATTTTTTTCCAAAAGAAACTTGAGCCGATTTCGTGAGTAAATTACATCTGAAAAGTTGTGCTGTAAGATTTGAAAAACTATTTCTGTTTGTTTCAAAAATTAATTTTAAAGATGTCTTAAAAAATATATAAATTCCTTATCTTGTAAGTAAGATATTAATCCGCGTGCTGTATTTAAAGTTTACTTTATCGCGTGAAAAATTCCTCACTTTCAACTAGGTATAGAATTAAAATCCTCAAATCCTAAGCGGCCCCAAACAGAGACATTTTCCACTAGCTAAAAAGTAAACACTGCCAACAAAATAATTTATTTTTTACCTGTGATCCGGTATAGGCAAGGAATTCCTCTCGTAATTCTTTGTATTGAAACCGGCGTTTTGTTTACTGTTACGTTGCACCAAATTCTTTTAATTCAGCGGTTTTAGGTCTCACTTGTTTATCAAAACTTCATCCTCATAACTTGAGAGCATAAAAAGTTACTCACTCGGAGATCACTACTCAGACTGGATGGGTCGACGATTTACGAACAGAAAGAGGTATAGTGTAGATCCACTTAGTACTACACGTACGTGAATGTGCAGAAAGAAGTTGATATTCGTGAGAGATCGTAGAAGATAAGTTGATATATGCGTAAGTTAACAACGATAAACTCATCTTTCAGGGCTGATGAGACAGACGCAGCGCACTACGGCCACGATTGGTATACTTTCTGTCTCCGCATCGTCGCGACATAGAGTCATGGATAGAATACCAGAACTAGTTAGGGAAGTGATGGATGGGCCTATTGGCGCACAGTGAAGGAGTCGCAACTGCTGGGAGAGAGTAGCCGCACGGGCTGGCGCGATGGCGGCCATTTAGCGCGAACTTACGAACACATTACGATTTCCAACGAAATTGACTCGACGTTCATGCGAAATTCTATAGTGTGATTGGTCAGATATTGTATAATTCTGGGTTCCTTCCGTGTTGCCATTTACATGTTGTTTTTGTAACTACTATGGTGCAATAACGTATTCTGGTTTTTTTAGATGGGCTGAGTTTTGCTTTTTAGTGGCAGCATAAGTAACGGTGTGAGGAATATACCTTTCTAAGCATTTCCGCAGCGTTCGCCTGCCACAAATCTTGAAATGAATGAAATGCAGTAAATGTAAATACCTTCTATCTTAATTAATAAATTATATTATATAATGTAGGTTGAAAGGAAGGTAGGTGCATAAAATAATATGATTTTGATTAATATGAATATGCTGAATGCTGACTATTCAATATAATATATATATTAGTGATACACGGAATATTTTTGGGGAGGCTTAGCCTCCTTAGCCTCCTTTGACTAGCCGCCCCTGATGAGTAGATATATGAATTTTTTTAAAAGAATTTTAAAGAAAAGAAAGTATAACTGAGAAAAACAAAATGGGGTGCTTCATGCGACTGAAAAGCGGTTCACACTCATAAATGCTTCCA
>JARQZK010003269.1:0-5000 GCA_030704885.1 Cynegetis impunctata | reverse complement strand
TGGCTTGACATCGCCTTGACGAATCAAATACTTCTTCCACACTTTCAACTTACGAGAACAGCAGGTGTGGCAGTAAAAATTCGTAATCGAAAATTGTGAAAGTTATAAACAGTATACCTACTGAAAAAAAGTGGATTGGTTTTTTGCCAATATGTCAAAAAATAATTGAGATTTTTGAAATCTGAAGAAAGATTCAAAATGAAGAAAAAATTTTTCAAAAGAAAGGCTCAATTACCGGAACTGCAGAATCAATACTCATAATTTTCTTAGAGAGGTGAAAATACGGCTGAAAAGGGGTAACTTCGTTGGGGCAAGTTCACGCCCATTTAGGAACAATTCAACAATAAACATTTATTTAACCATATAAAATATGCTGAAAAGTTACTGAATCGATGTGATAACAATGAACAATAATTCCGGCGGATAATAAGAAATTTTTTCTAATTAGTTATGCAATTACCTAGTTAATTAACAAATTTTTTTGGTGCCTTGAAACATCGAAAATTGTGTGATAACTGTTCATGTATACGATCTGAGATTCTTTCATTCTTGGAGCTATTAAAAGTAAATCACCTGTTGAAAAAATAAAAAATAATTTTCAATTTTTCAGTTTTTTATAGACAAATCTTACGTTAGTTTTTGCAAAATCAAAATGAAATTTTTTTCTATTGAATCAAATGGCTCCGTTTATTTATTTTATCGGAAAACTACATGGAAATAGTTGTTTTCAATGTTCAAGCTCCAAATTGTTTTAAAAGATTCGTTATAAATAAATTGCGTTGTTTATAGGAGAAAAAAGCTTTATTATTTAGATGTGTTTTCTTAATTTTGCAACTAAGTAAATTGTTAGGAACAAACTAAAAAATCCAATTTCTTAACGGGGATCTATTTTTCGAAAAACTAGAGAAACTAGAAAACACTTGCAATATTCTTGTTCAAGCAGCAAAAAACTATCGCATAACTTAATGCGCCGAAAAAATAGCGATAAAAATTTGTTGTGTCGCTGGATTATTGTTCATTTACCTATCCAGTTAAGAAACTGAAATGTTTTCATTCCTTTAATTTCCATATTTAATATAGGTTAAATAATGTTTATTGTTTGAAGTGCCCCAAATGGGGCGTGGATTTCGGCCAAGCCAGCATTACGTTGTTTTCGGCCGTATTTTTACCCCTCTGAAAAAATTATAAATACCTTTGTATCCTACAGTTCCGGGAGTTAAAAATTTCTTATAGGAAATTTCCTCCTCTTTTTGTATCTTCATTTAGATATCAAAATAAAACTATCAGTTTTTGAAATATTTGAAAAAACAAACTGTTTTCTTTTTTTCAGTAAATTGTTTATCACTTTAACAATTTTTATATTAAAACAATGGTTAAAAATAACAATTTACACATTTATTATAAGAAATAACGCATGACGCACGTTTCGGTGGAACTTCACCTTCTTCAGATGCTAATGGCAAACTAACTATGATTCTCTGTTATATTGAAAACAAGAAATGACAAATTATGTAGAAGGGGTAAATACAAAGATGGTTACAAATAATTATTAGAAAAGGAAAAACCAATTCTGAACTGCTAGTCAGGTAGTTCGGTAATTTTGAAAAGATTAAGAAGGGGACTTGAAGTATGATCGATTTGGCTATTCAATAGGAGACCGGAATGCTTGTATTTATTTATCTGTAATGATTCTAAATAATTAAGTTTCATTCCCTTACTTTCAGTATTTAATATTTTAAAATCGAAATTGAATGTGTGATTTTCTTGGATTAAATGGTTTGCATAATGTGAATCCGACTTCTGATTAACAAAGCTACGTTTGTGTTCTGAAATTCTAGTTTGAAAACTTCTGAAAGTTCTACCAATGTAAAACTTATCACAATCGCCACAATTAATTTTATAAACTCCTGATTTATTATCTTTATGAACTTTGGATTTATTATTTTTTATATGATTTTCTAAATTATTACCGGTACGATAAGCAATGTTAATGTTGTGCTTAGATAAGAGAGATTTAAGTGTTTTACTTGAATTTCCGATGAAAGTGAGGCTGCTGTATTTGATATTATTTTTAGTAAGAGGGTACACCTGGTTAATCGCATTTTTGAAAAACTTTTTATCTATCATATTGTCTATAATATTGGGATCATAATTATTATTTACGGCAATTTGTTTAATTATATTTTTCTCGATGTTAAAATTGGCATTTGAAAGTGGAATATTTACTACACGATGTACCATACTATTCAAAGCTGCCATTTTGTGTTGGAAAGGATGTAGGGAAGTACTATGTATGACGCTATCAGTGTGCGATGGTTTGCGAAAAATTGAAAAATTATGTTTGTTATCTACTTTTGTTATTTTCAAATCCATATAGTTAATTGAGTTATCTTTTTCCATCTCTAAAGTGAATTTTATATTAGGGTGTTATGTATTAATGAATGTGGTTGAAAAACAGTCTAGTTGTCTAAGAGTACCAAATGAAACAACAAAATATGATCATTCCACATATCTAAACCAATAAATACGAATTGTTTCACTTGGTTACTCTTAGACAACTAAGACTGCTTTCAAACATTCATTAGATTACTTTACACCCTAATCATTTAAAATTCACTTTAGAGATGGAAAAAGATAACTCAATTAAACTATTTGGATTTGAAAATAACAAAAGTAGATAACAAACATAATTTTTCAATTTTTTCGCCCAACCAATCGCACACTGATAGCGTCATTACATAAGTACTTCCCTACATCCTTGCCAAACACAAAATGGCAGCTTTCAATAGTATGGTACATCGTTTAGTTAAATATTCCACTTTTAAACGCCAATTTTAACTATCGAGAAAAATATAATTGAACAAAATTGCCGTAGAATAATTAATATGATCCCCAATATTATAGACAATTATGATAGATAAAAAGTTTTTTCAAAAATACGATTAACCAGGTGTTTACCCCCTTACTAAAAATAATATTCAAATACAGCAGCCT
Organism: Cynegetis impunctata; assembly: GCA_030704885.1. Lineage (NCBI taxonomy): Eukaryota > Metazoa > Arthropoda > Insecta > Coleoptera > Coccinellidae > Cynegetis > Cynegetis impunctata. The sequence continues at coordinate 2,006 of JARQZK010003269.1, read as the reverse complement.
CACTTTCATCGGAAATTCAAAAGTTAAAACACTTAAATCTCTCTTATCTAAGCACAACATTTAACATTGCTTATCGTACCGGTAATAATTTAGAAAATCATATAAAAAATAAATAAATCCAAAGTTCCATAAAGATAATAAATCAGGAGTTTATAAAAATTAATTGTGGCGATTGTGATAAAGTTTTACATTGGTTAGAACTTTCAGAAGTTTTCAAACTAGAATTTCAGAACACAAACCGTAGCTTTGTTAATCAGAAGTCGGATTCACAATTATGCAAACCATTTAATCCAAGAAAATCACACATTCAATTTCGATTTTAAAATGATTAAATACTGAAAGTAAGGGAAATGAAACTTAAATTATTTAGAATCATTAACAGATAAATAAATACAAGCATTTCCGGGTCTCCTATTGAATAGCCAAATCGATCATACTTCCAAGTCCCCTTCTTAATCTTTTCAAAATTTACCGAACTACCTGACTTAGCAGTTCAGAATTGGTTTTTCCCTTTTCTAATAATTATTTGTAAACCATTCTTTTGTATTTACCCCTTCTACATAATTTGTCATTTCTTGTTTTCAATATAACAGAGAATCATAGTTAGTTTGCCATTAGCATCTGAAGAAGGTGAAGTTCCACCGAAACGTGCGTCATGCGTTATTTCTTATAATAAATGTGTAAATTGTTATTTTTAACCATTGTTTTAATATGTTTATTAATTTACACCAAGTATCGGCCCAATCAATCCAAAAAATTAACAATTTTTCCCGAACGGAACTTAATTTTTTTTCAAAAACTATCTACATGCTATTTGCTTATATTCTTCCGAGACTGATGAAAAAAGTTGAACACAAAAACACATGTGAACTAGACTGTATTCTCATGATTAGAAAATCTTTCTCCAAGATTCATGATCCAACCATCGCAAGAAAATTTTTACCAACTCGACAATTTTTATTAACTTCAAAATATTATGGAGTAATTGAATTGACAATCAAATCCAAAATTTAGTCTTATTTTTCAAAGAGCTTCATATACTCTACATTAAAAAATATTCAAGATATTGATTGAAAATCCTCTATGAGCAGAAGTCACGCTCCTCGAATGTAAACAGGGGAATTTTGATCGGACCCAAAAAACGTGTTTAAAAGAGCTTAAAATGGCCTGAAATGGAAAATTTTTTATCGCACTTCTTCTCTTTCTAAATTTTATACTATCTATACTTATTGAACAAAACTGCTTTATATATAATACTACACCATTAAACAAAAGCTCGAGCACTTTTGTTTAATAGTAAAGTATAGTATACAATTTAGAAAAAAGAAGTGCCGTGGTGAGTATTTTGGTGAACTTCTTCCTTTCCCGAAATAAAAAATTTCCATTAGAGCCATTTGAACTTTTTAAAACAACTTTTTTGCTCATAGTGGACCGATTAAATTTACTAAATTCAACATTGAATAAAATATGCTCAAAACATACTAGTTAATTTATTTAATGTCAAAATTATATCCATTCCTGATTGGTCGGCCTGTATCGAAGCGCGGAAAATGTAGGTGATTTTCTATTGATTTGCCGGCACCTACATAATTGGCCAGAAGACGGTGCTTAGTGCTTACGTAAATTTCATGTAAAGGTACTTAAATATGTACATAGATGCGAAGACTTTGTATTCAGTTCTATTATAATTATCGGAGGGCTCATGGGGGGGGATTGATCCCCTTGAGGCCCCCCCCCCCCTATCTACGCCACTGTACAGATATATATAATATATATATATATAATATATAATATATATATATATATATTCAGATTCTATTATAAATATCGGAGGCTTCATGGGGGGATTTGATCCCCTTGAACCCCCCCCCTATCTTACGCCACTGTACAGATTATATATATATATATAATAATATATATATATATATATATATATATATATAATATATATATATATTATATATTATACCGTAGAACGGGGCTATTGTTTAAATTTTTTTCATTAT
>JARQZK010003268.1:15000-20118 GCA_030704885.1 Cynegetis impunctata | reverse complement strand
AAGGTCCTCATTTGAAATCAATTAATGGAGGTAAGACTATTCCAATTTGTTTATTTTGCGAACGAACACATGCTAGCCAAGATTCGAAGTGTTCATGAACGAGAAGACGAAACAAGACGAGATTACTCAATCGCAGAGATCACATCCGAAGACTTTTCAATAAAACATGCAAGGAACTGAATTTAGCACTCGCAGATAAGTCCTGTCACGGTCGCCACAGATGTTGAATATGATGGAAAATAATAATATATATATATGGAAAAGATATTTTTATTTGATGAATTCTGACAAACGTTTTTATTTCTACTATTTTACATTGACAACTGTTTTTACCACATTGTTTGTTGACATGGTGATTCGTATATTTCTAAATAATATAAAAGGCCGCCGAACAGCAAAACTATCATTCCCAACACACGTGTCAACGGCTGCTTCCATATAAACGTTCTATACCGATAATTCTGCTCTACTTTTTCAATATTTTCCTGCGACTAATTTCTTTGTTGTTAGATAAATAGTACCCTATTATTTTTATTTTCGAACATTACGTAGGTAAAGGTTTCTGTGGTTTCCCTTGCCATCTAATGATAACAATTTTGAATGTTGATATTGGACTGAATAGCACGTAATAAATAACAAAGAACAACCACATTCGGAAAAAAATTTTATCGAGACAAAGCAGTCTTTGTCTATTCAAATTTTTTCAAATCAATAAATGTCAAGGAGATTTCAATTTTTTCAAAAGTTTTGATAAACTACAAATGTCGTAGTGAAACGTCAACTTTTTAATAAAATCGAGTTTTTTAAGATTCAACCAGCCTGTTATTGCTAATAATTATCAAGAGATTAAAAATAGATCACAGGCAACAACAATTCGAATGAATAATTATATATACATATACATATACAGATTTGAGCACTATATTACATACGTTGTATATTATATATACATAATTAATTCATTTATTAATTTATTTAGAATGATGCATTAACAGGTTTCATGACATCATAAATCATTCAGAATTAATATACTTGCAATTTTGTAGGCTCATAGAATGAAAAAACATACAAGATGACGTTAAATGATTCGCTATAAACGAATTTGACGATGTGAATACCGAATTTTGACATTTACCTGATTTGAGAAATGAGAATCTTGATTGTGAAATTAGAATCCCGTTTGTAACAACGTTTTGCTCAATTTTCGACATGTTTATGAACTTTGGTTTTCTAGTTGTTTCGAAATTATTTTAAAATTTTTTTTGAAGCTGAGGTCTCGTCATATCCATGTATTATATTCTGTTATGACACAGGTAACTCTGCTTTCGAGTAGTTTTACCTCTTTTTGACTGATTTTTCCATTTAAATCTTATTAGAATTAATTAACTTGTAAAACTTCTGACGATTAAACATTACTATGATTATTATTAAAATATTCATAAATCCAATACCAAATGAGCTTGTTTGATAAGAAAATTTATGTTTTATTGAATATATACATAATTAATTTGGTACATTTGCTTATACACTATATGTATAGTTTTATAGTTCAATCAGACTGTTGACCACAGCTGGGACTTTGCTTGCCTGTGTTGTTTTGTTATTTTCTAATCTCTTCTTAGCAATAAAATGCTTTTGAGTTCGTAAATTGACTTTATTGAACAGTTAATGTTTTTTCACGAGATTCGTGCCTTTCTCACAACTTTCAAACTGTAATCAAATTAGCGTTTATGAATTTAAAAAAAAATTATGTTTTATAAAATATTTTTCTGGCTGTGGCCACCTTTAGGTACTAATTACGTGCTTCAGTCCAATATCAGCAATCAGATCTGCTAATATTAGATGGTAAGGAAAACCACAGAAACCCTTAACCACATAATGTTTGAAATGGTATTTGTACAAATTGTAAAATCAAAAATACCTTTGTTTCATTCAAATGCGGTCGTGTCTTACTCTAATTACTAACTACGTGCTATTCTGTCTAATATTAGCAAATTGATCAGCTAGTACACCAACATCGAATGTGAATGGTTAGCAACAGTAACAAATGATACATGGTTGAATTCTAAATGTCATATGGAGACAAAAAAACTGAAAATATACCAGATGTCCCATTTGAGAATCGAAATTTATGTCACTATAAATTTGCATGAAGTTGAGTCGAAAATCGCAGTTTCAAGCATTGAACAGATCCTACATATTTCATTGCATTATCTCCGAAAATAAAAAGGTTATAAGGGCGAGCCGTGGACACCCGATATATATTAATATTTATGTTTTTTAAAATTTTTCGGCTAGTGAAAAGTACGTCAAAAAAGTACATGCAATCATGATCACACTGAAACACTAACAAAAATATCATGAAATAATTTCTTCAGTCACATATTAATTCACATATGATTAACGTATCTCTTTTCTTTCCTCAATGGACCGCAATCGAGAATTTGAGAAAGTTCAATACCCTTCTAATATAATTATTGCTGAAAAAATTGAGCAACAACTCATATGGCTACGCATAATAAAAAACCGCTCAACTGACGACATAGATATAAATTTCGACATTTTGATAAAAGTTGTAATATTTACAATTACCATCAATGATTGGAAAATTCATCTAAAGTTATATAATTGAGAGCTGAAACACCATATGACTGGAATTTCTTCTCTGTTATGTACTAGCATCTACGTTTGTATTCAACCCGTTCACCATGAACCTGAGCTACTTATTTATATACGTATACTATCGATTCGAGAACGAGTTTACATTTTTGTGTCGCCGATAATTGTCACTTAGTGATACATTTGAAAGTGAGAACAACTGAATACGTTTCGAAATTATTGTATAAATTGAACAATTATTGGAGAATATGTATATTCAAGGTTCCTGCAGTAGTTGACGAAGTGGGTTTTATTACTTATGAGCAGAAATTTCTTACAACAATAAAGCGAACGATTGCAAAGAATAAGAAATGATCATCCGATCATATATATATATATATATATATATATATATATATATATATATATATATATATATATATATATATATATATAAGGATAATAATATTTGGGTATAGCAGCAAGCAAAACGTGTACTCTTATAACACTATATTTCCGATATTTCGACAATGATTATTGTCATCTTCAGGGAAACTACAAAATGCCAATAAAACAGTCTTAACAATAAGTTCCATTTTCACCAAAGTAAAGGATAAAACACCCTTAACTTCACAATCTCATATAGTTTACAGCATCCCATGCTCCAATTGTGATAGATTATATGTAGGTCAGACGTCAAGAGCCCTCAAGGATAGAATTACCTCACATAAGAGTGACTGTAGGTACCATCCTGAAAGATGTGCTTTGAGTGAACATGTCAATATTACAGGACATATTATGAATTTCAATGACACCAAAATATTGACAAGAGAGAGAAATTCTGTTAAGAGACTGTTTATAGAGATAGCATACATTACACAATCAGAAAATTGCTTAAATAAAAAATCTGATTTAAATCATCTTATTGAAATTTATTCCTATTTGTTAGAGTTAGATAAAAACATCCATTAAAGAAATGTCGAGTGAGAGAAAAGGTTGCCTTTCTTTCTCTGAGTCTTTTATACTTCTGGCTATTTTATTTGTTAGCAGTGACCCAATCTGTGGTCCTAAATTATCATATTTTCACATTGGAGTTTTTTTGATGTCTATGTCTACTTTCTTGATCAAGATGGCTGGTCGCGTCTCTTTTTTCAGTCAATATTGAAATGACGAAGTAGATAATTATATTATTTTAGTCTTTAACTTAACTTAAACTCAATAATGTTTAATTTCCTCAAAATTAACTATGTTTCATTTTTAATTTATTATGACCATTTTAAAAATTTTTTAACTTGTAATGTCAGTTGATGATCATTTCACGCCTGTGTTCTCGATCAATAATGTTTTTGTGGAAATCAATAATGCTGTATCTCGATCTTTACACCTTTTGCAATCATTCTCAAAGACACAGTGAATATTTTTGCTGTTGGCCGTTATGGAGCATTTAATTGATTTTCTTTTGTGCTTATTTTGTAGTTTCCCTGAAGATGACAATAATCATTGTTCGAAATATCGGAAATATAGTGTTATAAGAGTACACGTTTTGCTTGCTGCTATACCAAATATTATTATCTTATTGCATCCTAACTAGTCAGCAAAGACTACCCTTCCTTCTATATATATATATTATATATATATATATATATATATATATATATATATATATATATATATATATATATATATATATATATATATATATATATATATATATATATATATATATATATTATATATATATATATATACTATAATATATATATATATATATAATATATATGTATATATATATATATATATATATATATATATATATATATATATATATATATATATATATATATATATATATATATATATATATATATATATGTATATATATATATATATATATATATATTATATATATATATATATATATATATATATATATTATATATATATATATATATAATATATATATATATATAACTATATATATATATATATATATATATATATATATATATATATATATATATATATATATATATATATCAATATTAATTATAGCTGGGTATTCGGCAAGGAATTATGATCTAAACAACCATATATGTTATGGGCCTTACAACCTAACTGTTTGTAAGTACTTGATTCAATTTTAGCATTTGTTTTTAAATTTCAGTCGGATTTTTAAACCATTTAGTTGATATTTTAAGCGCCTTTATTTCTGTATTTCAGCTTCATTCACGTTATTTTAACTTGTTTCGGTTTTAAATGAATTATTGTTGTATATTCCTTGTAAATTGTAGCTCATGGCACTGAAGTTCAAAGAAACTGTTGTATACCTGTAATTTTGTTGTTTTTATCTATAAGATGTACTGTTTCAGTGTTACATTCTTTTTCATTTTTTTTTGAATTGTAGATGTTCTGAGGAAGACTCAATAAAGAGTCAAAACGTCGAGACAAATTTGGTTGTTTAAATCATAACTCTTTGCCGAATACCCAGCTATAACTTTTTTTTTTGAAAACTATCGCCAG
>JARQZK010003268.1:10000-12500 GCA_030704885.1 Cynegetis impunctata | reverse complement strand
AAACATTAAATTCAAAGTTAGAAATCTTAATTTTAAAAAACCAACAAACAAACTTCCATAATGCCAGAGTCAAAAACTACAAGCTCCTTGTAGTTTTCGACTGTTTTGAGGATTTTTCAAAACACAGTTTCAGCTATATAGCACATTTTGTTTGTTTGTGAGAGTTATAAAAGTTAGAAGCGATTCTCTGCTGTCGTAAAACATGGATCAAAGAGTTTGCATTAAATTTTTTGTGAAAATGGAATCAAGTGCTCCAAAATACTGGAAATGTAGGAAGTGGCATACAGTGAGTCTACTTTAGGCCAAAAAAATTTTTACAAGTGTTACAAGCTTTACAAAGGAGGTCGAGAAGATGTGAATGACGACGCTCGTCCTGGACGCCCCAGCACATCAACAACCGATGAAAATGTTGAGGAAGTGAAGAAAATTGTTATGCCATGCAATTTTTCCGTAAATTTTGGGCATGAAGCGTCTGGCAGCGAAGTTTGTTCAAAAATTGCTGGATTTTGTTGAATGGCGATTTTGTTGAATGACGTCAACGGCGATCCAGATTTTCTTAAAAGAGTCATAACTGGTGACGAATCAGTATATGGTTATGACATAGAAACCAAAGTCCTATCGTCCCAATGGAAGAGCCCAGGAGAGCCAAGGCCAAAAAAACACGCCAAGTTCGTTCAAATGTGAAGGTTTTGCTGACTACTTTTTTCGATTACCGTGGCGTAGTGCATCAGGAGTTCTTATCACATAGTCGTACGGTCAATGAGGAGTTATATCTTGAAGTCATAAGCCGCTTGCGAGAATCAATATGAAGAAAACGTTCGGAATTGTGGAAAAACAATTCATGACTTTTGCATCACGATAATGCACCTGCTCACTCGTCATTGCTTGTTTGTAATTTTTTGGCCAAAAACAACATCGTAATCATGCCTCAGCCACCGTATTCACCAGATTTGGCCCCCTGCGACTTTGATGACGATTGAGGAGGTACAAACCGAATCGCTGAGAGAGCTCGAGGCTCGAGAGCATACCAAAAAGTACATATCAGAACTGCTTCGAAGATTGGAAAGAACGCTGGCACAAGTGTATCATATCTGAGGGGGACTACTTTGAAGGGGACAAAATAGAAATTGATGAATAAATAAATATTTTTTGAGAAAATAAATATATATATATATACATATATATATATATATATATATATATATATATATATATATATATATATATATATATATATAAATATATATATATATATATATATATATATATATATATATATATATATATATATATATATCAACTGCAATTGTTCATATAATTTCTCAACCTAGCAGACTTCCATTTCATAGTTTATTCTGAATCATAATTAATATTCATTCACCAACTAAAGTTTTTAGACTCTGCTTCAATTCAAAGAGTTTGCTCTGAAATGAGATGTTATAGTCGCGAATATCCACTGAAACGTCACTCGTACAGTTGTTACTAGAGCGTTAAAATAATCACATCTTTTCAGATGTCAATTCGACTCACCACCAATTGTCCCGCATTATCGTCCTTTTAAAAATTCCGCGTTGACAGGTCTAATAATATATATTAGAGCGAATCTAATAATAGATCGATAGTTGTCGTCCGACATGACGTTAAAATTGTCGTTCAAGATGACAAAACGAGACTTCCGTTTCCGGAAAATATAGTTCGGACAATCGTATTCGCATGCATTGATGGATTCGCTCGTTCGAGATCTATAATTAATTAACTCTATAATTATCGCGTATTGTCATTTGAAAGCATGATTTCGTCGTTTGCGTCCTTTTTGATGGCTCTGATATAGTAGCCAATGATGTTTCGCATATTTCATTCTTTGGCAAATTATTTATTTACATAATATGGGCATGCAAAGTGCGCTACATCAGTCTGGCCTTTGTGACACGTTTCGTATAAATCACTAGACACATTTAAAAATATATCAGTCTGGTTAGAATTTCCATCTGGAAAATGTACTTGCAATTTTGGTTGTTAGTTTTGTGCGTTTGTTTTGCGAATTCGGCCATGGAGGTGAGTGCGGAGAGCCTGCCGCCTGGTTTTTTCTTGTTGGCCCGATGATCTATTCAATTTACCCACATTTAAATGAAAAAAAATTTATTTTATTTCGTTGGTATCTTTTTTATACGAACATGAAATTTTCTTTTTATGTTAGTGTCTTACAAAATAGAATTCGATCACGAATCCAAATTTTCTCAGAGAAAATAGGATCCTATTTTCTATTACATAGATTTTCCAATATAAAAAAAATTTAAAAATTCTCGAACCTGTGCCAAATACAATCAGAGATAAAAAGCAGTCATGTTCTCCGTAATACTTCAGATTATATAATTTCACTACTAAAAACTCTTTTGCTCTTATCTAGTTTGCATTATTGTTCATGTAAATTTGTGAAGCTTTCCCTGTTAAACAAAATCTAATCTTATGAATGCTCAATACCTATTCAAAAAAATTCCAT
>JARQZK010003268.1:0-2500 GCA_030704885.1 Cynegetis impunctata | reverse complement strand
GTAAAAATAATGGCAATTACTTAACAATCATGGATGTTTATCATATTATGTATTGCATATTTGAATCGTCGAACAGTTTTAGTTTAGAACAGACGCATTGTATAATCACGCTCAAGGTTACACTGATTTCTGGGCTACTTTCGACTTGAGTTGTTCATTCAGAATTTAAAAGTTGTGAAAAATATGCAAAGTAATTTAATTTATTGTTATAATTATCAATTTCTCGGAGATTCTTCTCGTAAATGTAACACACCAATTTCATACTCAGATTATCTAGGTATATAAAATTATATAAGCAAGCGAACTGGTTGTATAATGCTTAATATACGTTTGTATTGAAAAATATATCATTGCAAAATGAATTATTTATCTCCCACAAAAATATAATAATGCGATATCTTGTTGAGTAGTACAGAGGTAGTAAATTGAGCAAGAGGATAATAATTTTGATTAATTATAGTTCTTGATTGTTATCGATATTGGCAAAGGAAATTTTAATGGTATTTATTTCATTGCTTGAAATAACCTCAATATCATGGAGTTTTTTATTGTATTTTGTTAAATTTTCATTTGGTTATTCCGAAGAATAATGCACTATTGTACTATTAATTCGTGTGAACGAGCTGAAAACCTGAAACATTGATTTGAAAAATCAAATCAAATGAACTGAGAAACTAAAGCAAAAATTCACTTAATTAATGTAAGGATGCACGATGTTTTAGTCATATATGTGAGCATTGTCATTGACAATGTTTTTTGTGCTAATCGAAACGTTGAGCCAGTTCTGTTTTTACATTTTTAGTCGTTTTTTCAAATAAAATACATACTATTGCAGTGTATCGAAGGAAAGCAGCCAGGTGCGGGCTCCTAAAATACCCCTGTGTGATAAGGAGTTGAAAAAAAAAATTTGGATACGTTGAATATTAAGCTGAAGAAAAGGTATTCTTATTAATTGTCGATAAAATGAACCGTTTTCGAGGGAAAAAAAATAATAAAGGAATTAATGTTTTATTTTTATAAAAAAGAACAAAAATTTATATTTTTTCTGCAACAGTGTGATACGAAAGTCATTGAAGGAACGAAAAAGTTTAAGTATAGGTGATTTAATTAGAAAAAATTACAAAGATTCTTAAAAATGCAGTTTTGTCCCAGAAAGGCACCTTAACAAAATTTTTTTTCAGAAATGTTTGCGAACTGGATTCTACAAGGAAAATTTTCAAGAAGAAGTTGCATTTTTTGCAGATGATAAGGGTGTAACAACTGTTCTTTAAGTACTTCATGAATTATCGTTTTAGTCGTATGAAGCTACGCGGCTAATCTTCTAGTGCTTATTGAAGGAGTATCAGTACCCGATTATTATGTATACTATAAGTTCAATTAGAAAATCAATCTTCAATTTCCTGACGCCCTAGTGTTTCAAAATGAAGAGTGAGTATATTTTACGACAATTGAAGAATAGAACTTTTCATTTCTTATCATCAATTGGAAGGTCGAAATAACAACAGCAACTCCTTTGAACCTGGCCATTTCCTCAAATTTGAGAAAATCCGGTGCCCTCCGCTATTCTCTACGAAAAAGTGTTTTCTCACCTCGATATCTGTGAATGTAAATACCACAATGGAGACAACCGGAAGTGACTGCTGAAATACACCAGTTTCGGTGGATGCTTCGCTTTGATCCTTTCTGGGAAAAAGGGGAGAATATTCAACAATAGCACCTAATTTTGTATAGAAATTTACGCTGACAGCCGGTGAACAGAATTCATAACAAACCATGAAGATGAACTAGATGAATACGATCACAAGTCCCTATTTCAGTTCAATTTGGGAAAAAATTTATTATCAGAAGTAAATTGTAATATAATTTCAATATTTCTCTTGAATTATTTTGATATGTGTCCCATCACACCGCTCGTCTTTTTTTCTTGATTTTTCTGAGAAACATGAATTCATGTAATAGCCTTTGTTTTCATGAAAATATTCTTAAGCTACATGTCTACGGGTCACTAATATATCACACTTTAAAATGTGAAGTAATAATAACATAGAATCATGGATCGAAAATGTCCAGATACATGCTATATAAGACTGGTGTATGAGTGAAAAAAATCAGATTTTCCTCCAATTGCACCGTACGTACTGATTTTCTCACAACAGCATCAGTACCTTGTTTTCCCAAAACTTCCTAAAAATTATTAAAGAAAGTAAATAATGTTACCTTATTAACTGGGAATCGCTCACCAGTCTCTCTTAAGGTATAAATATACTGGAGCGGCGAGTGTAGCAATAATTCATCCAGACCCGGATATTCTAACAGACACAAAAAATTTTGAAGAGAATGACCTAGAAGGAGAAGAAATAGTGGATGTTGTAGGTACTATGGAATTGTTTACTTCTAACCCTGCTGACGAATCCGAGTTTGAGAGTAGCGACGAACCATTATCAGAAAAAATAGTGAAGTGGACTAAATAAAACAGCATAAACGGTGAGAGTTCCATTGC